>OX439130.1:410000-413076 GCA_949318235.1 Ecdyonurus torrentis
TATATTCATGTGAAAGTTAAAAAAAAAGCAAAAAAAAAAAGTCAAAAGATTATTATACTTGAATGGAAATAAAGAAAAGGACAGTTAATACTGGTTTTTTAAAAGTATATACTTTATAATCAAAAGAAGTATATTATGCAAAAGATTAAAGGAAAAGTATAATTTATTAAAAAAAAAAAGTAACACTAAAAAACTTTTTTCCTCTCTACTCTTTGTTTAAACAAAAAAAAATTAAGTTTCGTGCCAAGAATAAAATATACCTCTTTTTTTTATTTTGAAATTTATTTTTATATAATGGAAAAATTAAGAATAAGATTCAAAAGTTTGTGAGATAGATATATGTAAAATGAAAAAAAAATCACTTAGCGAGCGTTATTGACGCTAAAAACCGAATCTTTGAAACTGTATGTAATAAGTGTGGTTATGTCACATTAAATTAAAGCTGTTTTTTTTATCAGAATAGAAAAGAGGGGTTGAAGGGTGTACGAGGATTAAGTACGTGGTTGTTGATAGCACGGGGTTGGAGAAAGTACCATTATTGATTATACCATGAGCGCCGCGCGCCAAAACGTACCCCTATATTATATAATAATAATAATAATAATAATAGAGATGCGGCATTTCTCTGTATGATAGTCTGTGTGTTGTCGTTAGAAGTGCATAACTTTGCATGCAGTATTGTCAATATCATGCAGTTATGTCACTTATGTTTTAATTACATTCACATGTCTCTAATTACTTTTACATTATCAAAAACATAAAGAAATAAAACATTGACAATTTCTAATTATTTTACATGAAAAGAAAAGTAATTCAAATTAAAAAAATTCCTATTCATTTCTTTCATCGCCTATATACATTCATATACAATTAATGCATTAGCGTATAGGTTATTACCTAAAGATGAGACAATACAAATGACTGCCAATAAACATCACAATTTTCAATTACAATTTTCAATTACAAGTAAAGTGTAATGTTTATTGACAATCCTTTGTATTGTTTCATCTTTAGGCAATAACCTATACGCTAATGCATTAATTGTATTATATATATGAATGTATAGGCGATGAAAGAAATGAATAGGAAAATTTTTAGTTCTAAAGAAAAATACATTGTATTTATGCTATATAGCTTAATACGTTTATGTTGCTAAACTGAAAGACCATAAATAATTATTCTACACATTATTTTAAAGTTATTTATCTAGTATAGCATAAATTATACTTGTATATGCTAAAACTGAGTTATTACATATTTATTTTTGTAGTGTAGTAATACGATTAACGATTAAAGTTCTATGTACCTTCAAAGAGAGAAACATATAGAGTTCTATATACAATTAATTTTTAGATCCAGGAATGACATTATTTTAAGAAAAAAATTAGATAAATATGCCTAATATAATAGATGTTTCGTTCATTGTTATTATTACTTGGTGATTCTGTTTTAAATAAAGTGTATATATATAGCTTCCCTAATTCAAATTTTTGGAACTTTTGAATAATAAACGATATTAGGTTTTCCACAACTCGCTAAAACAATGCTGCCGCAAGCCGCAATCTTAAAGGAATAGACCAGAGAAAAAACATAAGCATTTATATCACAAAACACTTGATGGGACTTACATAAATATTATTAGTTTGTATATCAAAACATCAAAACCCAACAGTAGCTCCGTAGCAGTGATCAGAAATTTCAATTTATGCAACCCGCATAAATTTTTCATACTAATTTTTGCATGTTTCTGACGTCATAAACATGAATAGTCACGCAAATTGCATACTTTACAGTATTTTCAAGCTCTATCGTTGGGCTACATTAAAATTCTGGTAAAAATTGTCAATAGTTTTGACGATTCCATTATAAATTTATTCATTAAAAAACACATGTGGTCTATGGCTTTAAGGGATTTGAGCGTCTCCTCCTCCGTTGCTTGTCATTGGTTAGCTCGGTACATCGTTAATATCCATTATAATTATGATGAAATAATCATAATTTTAAGATAAAACTTACACACACAAAGTGTCACTTTTGTAATCTGGGTATTCAAATTATTATACTTAATTCCAAGTATTATTATATATTTCAAATTTCAATCTAAAATCTAATTATTTTTAACATCCCATATTTTAACCCTCTCTTCTTAACACACATCATCTTAAAAATAGGTTTTATCACAGCACATGTTTTATATTATAAGCTTCTTAAATATTAAAGAGGGAGAAAGAAGAGAAGATTCTTTACATAATAGCAAAAATTCTTACTGAATATAAGAAGTGGTTTTCTTTCGGCTTTTTAAAAAAATATTTTTTTATACCAAATAAAAAATCAATCGCATTTACTTCAACAATCAAAAAGTTTACAATGTATATTCTTACAAGATAAAAAAAAAATGTTTAGTATAAAATAAAAATAAAATCTACAAATATGGATTTAAAAATTCTTTCGACTTTTATATTTTTATATTATATTGATTTTTCATAGTTTTATTCAATTTGAATTCCATGTTGAACAAAACTTTTTTATATTATTATATAACATAGTAACTTTTAAATAAATTGGTCCATTAATAAGTCTGAAAATTTTCTATCTTTAAAACTTTTGAATAAACTTCTTGGGGGGGGGGGGGGGGGGGGAGGGGGGGGGGGGGGACCAAGATGTATGTGACATGTTTAATATTTCATGTATGTAAAAAAAAAATCTTTGATAAGATTAAAACTTTCTGTTATATATTTAGTTTATACGAAAATGTTTCTTTTTAGCAGGAAATAGAAAGAAAGAGAGAGAGAGAGAGAGAGAGAGAGAGAGAGAGAGAGAGAGAGAGAGAGAGAGAAAGAAAGCCTCCGCGACAGTCAACTCATATTTAAAATAGTTACTAAAATTGTATGGACTTACGTACATCACATGTATATACGGAACTTGCCCTCGCCTAAACTCAAAACTTTAAGGATGTCTAATTACTTTGCATCTTACGAAACACGTTCCTCACATAAGCTCTCAAAACAAGAAAAGAAAATGTGTTTAAAACAAAGAACAAAAATATCATCTTTATTTAACTTTGTAAGAAAAAAAA
>OX439130.1:413276-618276 GCA_949318235.1 Ecdyonurus torrentis
AAACGACCCTCCTATAGACCGATTGCACTCATATTTAAGAGCCGCCATTTTGTTGGTCAGGAATACATAGGGCCAGCATAGGAAAACTCGTAATTTTTATTTTAATAGCAAAAGAAGCTTCAAACCTCAATCAAAACCTTATTACTAGCTCCTAAGCTCGAAGAATTATGAGAAAAATTCGTTCAGTTGAAATAAACTATTTTTATGTGAAAAATTAGGAGAAATGATGTTTCCCCTATGCTGGACAATGTATTAGGCACCACAAACATGGCGACAAAGCTCAAGGATGTGCAAGGGGTCTATATATACTCTACTATAATGATATTATATTCTGACCAACAAGATACGATCAATCGATTAATATATTGACTTCTTTTGTTAGATGTTTGGAGACAAAGTAATTTTAATACAGATTGTCGACTTTGACAGTCAATATGAAGACACACATGAGTTGCGAGTCAATTAGAAGATAATTTGGATGGTCGTATACAATTGAGTTCACCAGGGGTGTCTTATATAACAAAGAGATTAGCAGCTTCATTTTAGTTCAAAGTGAGCCAAAAAATCTTTCAGCAGCAGAAGTGCACAAAAGTAAGCCGTGAACTTTATTTCAATGAAAAAACACACCACACATATTATATAATATTTATAACACCTTGCAGACTTGCGTGCTTTTCTTTACTTTTTTTTTTTAAACATTACATTTTTCTTTTCTGAATAATACTTTAGAATCACAGTTGGCGACGATATAAAAGAAAATAGAGGAGAGAGAGAGAGAGAGAGAGAGAGAGAGAGAGAGAGAGCGAGAGAGAGAGAGAGAGAGAGAGAGAGAGAGAGAGAGAGGAGAGAGAGAGATTTACGGTAGTGTTTTTTTATATATAACAATGATCGTACATATAAAATATAAAGAAAAATGGTTAGTAAATAAAATAAACATAAAGTTTCAGATGGTAAAAATAAAGTTTTTATGTTTCGACAATAAAGTAATTTATTTCATAATAAATAATATACTTTATGTGATCATTATGAAGGACAATTTGACCATATATATAGAAGATACAGCACGGTTTTGTAATATCAATTACAATTGCCCATGCTCATTTTCAACATTTCGATATGCTTTTATTTTGCTAAATATTTCAATGGGTCGATTGTTTTGAAATTGAGAATACTTCATGTACGTATATATGCGAGTAAATATATAGAGAAACCATTCTTTTGTTTGAAATCAATTTTGATATTAATTTCACAAAAAATAATCAAGAGTGATATGAAACATTCATGTGTGTACACAACAGGGAAATTATAGAATTTATACTTGCGTGTTTCTGTTTATTTACTTAGCAGCGATGTTGTACTGTTATGACAACAAATATTGTTTTCTCTCTCTCTCTCTCTCCTCTCTCTCTCTCTCTCTCTCTCTCTCTCTCTCTCTCTCTCTCTCTCTCTCTCTCTCTCCTCTCTCTCTCTCTCGTCAAGCAAATCTAATATAAATCTAATAGGCAAATCTAACTATAAGGGTGGCGTTAAATTTAGACACGAGAGTGATGTGCGTAATGTTATGTGCAAAATTCCGTGCATTAATAATTACATGTATAGGCAGGATGTTGTGTACTTGCATAAATGTATACTTGGTATTGTCGATTTGACTGTATTTTCGTCAAACAGAGTAGCTATTAGATCTAAATCTACTAGGCTGCGAAATAGTGAAACTACTGAGTATACAGTGCCTAGGATCAACGCAAACTATATAATGATTCCTTCTTTCCTAGAAGCGTTGGTCTCTATAATAAGTTAAACTGTAATGTTAAAGAAATGTCTGCGTCTGTGTTTTTAAAGCATATTTAATCAAGTATTGTTTTGTTATGTTAACCTATGGATAATTAACTCGATGGGCTTTGCCTTTTTAATTATCCTTTTGAGCAAATGCATCAATGTTTGTGACTATGACTGTTTTGTCTGTATATCCTTCATGCTCAATAAATCTATATTATTATTATTATTATTATTATAATTTCTCTCTCTCTCCCGCTCTTATATAAGACAAATGTAATTTAAAGGAGGAACCAGACGTCCACTATCTCTACGTTTTCATTCTCTTTCATCAAATCAAATTTTATCAAATTTGATAAAGCTTATTCATCAGTCAGCCACTCCCGATTAAAAAAAATAATAATAATAACAATAATGACAAGTCGCCCTTTAAATAGGAAAACAACAAAATGTTGAAAAATAACGATTAACTTATTTGGGCTCAATTCAAAGCACTGTTTGGTGATCTCTAAAAACTATTCAGATATTTAGGTTGCTCCTAGTTTGTATAAAGATCCTGAAAATGTTGATGATTTTTATTCCAAAGTACTTTTTCCACTGAAAATTTTCAGGTTTAACTTGGAGATCAATTTTTGAAAAATATTTTCATACGACACGGCAAGAAGAAGTTATCTGATTTCTGCTGAATGTATGTCATTATAGCATAAATATTGCTCAATTGGAACAAAATAATTACGCAGTATAACATAATAAGTATGCTAAGTAACATAGCTGCGCAACATATTGCAAATTATGTTGGAACAGAAGGTGTTGAAAATTGTTCCGTATTATATTAAATTTTTGTTCGTGACGCCAGCATAGAGATTACAGAGCTTTTAATATAAATTAAATATTATAATTATACACATTTAGTTTTATATTAATATCATCACACGCACATATTATTCGCATTAAGATGTTCATACATTATGTATACAACAGACTAATAATAATAATAATAATATTTGCGCATGTTATCACTTCGCTCAAATCTTTATGCCTAGGAAATGACTATAGAGGTTTGGGTTGAAAAGTTTGCAACGCAAAAGATAAAGTGGAGAGAACGCGGGTGGGTGGAGTTTTAAACACACAAAACCATATATATGTATACCACCCCAATGCACAGCACATTCTCTATAAACATAGTGAACCACAACTGTGCTAGTGAGAGAGAGAGAGAGAGAGAGAGAGAGAGAGAGAGAGAGAGAGAGAGAGAGAGAGAGAGAGAGAGAGAGAGAGAGAGAGATGAGAGAGAGAGAGAGAGAGAGAGAGCAAAACTACGTATATTCTATACTGCTTATTATACTTTGTGTTTCTCTATGTATAGTTGTTAGAAATATATAGAATATAAAACTGTTAACTTCAATTCCATGGTATGGTATATCAATTTGAATACAGGTTACCTCAATAAATTTAATTATTTCTCACCAGAGTAATAAAAAATATATTATATAGATAAAATATTTCATTAGAAAATCTCACCCCAAGTCATTAATTTAAAAAAGTACTATATTTTCCTGATATGAAATGCTTTCTCAGCAGTGTAACATGGAAATACGTAACGAGAGCTTAGTTTTAGCATGACAACTCAATACAATATGTAAAAATATTTTTGAGATTACGCTAAACAACATAATGGATGAGTTACTGTATAACAACATCCATACATGGATGGGGCGGGAAATCAGCTACTGCGCAATTTGACGAAAAAAAAAAATTGTAAAGAAAGAAAAAGCTGAAATTTTGCCCAGTGATACATTAGGATAAGTTATATAATTAGAAATGTAAAACATATTGAGGGGTAGACTTTAAATTATGATTATTATTATTGTTATTAATTTATTTGTTTTAAATTTTAGTCCCATAAGAGACCATGGTAATCTCAATAATTTTTTGATCTATTATCGGTTATTAAGGGTTCTGAATATTTAATCATAGGTAACTGTTACATATACAATAACTTTCAAATTCCATCATGAAGTTTAGAAGTTTTTTTTTTTTTTTTTTTTTTAGATTTTGAGACACAAATATCATTATTAATGTTTATTCCAATGAACTAATAACATTTATACTTTATAACATAATATGCTTTATGTTCTAAAAATTATTATACGTTATATCGATAATTTCAGCAACAGCTATTCATATAACAACATTACCTTCGAAATATACGTATAGATTCAGAATGAAGTTATATGAAGCATAACAAATATTATGTATATAGCAAAATAGTTATTATTGTACAATGGAGGTTATCGATTTAAAAAAAAAAATGCTTAAAAATGACGATGGCTTAAAACACGTAAAAGTATGTCTATAGTATTTCGCAATTAAATTTCTCCAAAATTGGTGGAGTAGTTTTCTCAAAAATCGAAAAAAAAAACGTGTTTTCCCCCATATAAGCGTAATGTTAAATTAGGGGACCCTTAGCTTTCCCCGCGTCTCCCCGCGCGCTATTAAAAAAATAGCAACATTTATGCTGACTTAAAATTATCTGTGCATAAAGTATATCACAATAATGCAGTATAGAAATTACTTCTTTTTTATGGTTAAGAAAATAAGAAAAGAAAACTTTTGTGGTCAAATTACCCTCCTTCTATGTTTTTTCTAATTATACAGTATTGTATTTCTATGTATATGTACTGTATACTGTACAGTACTTTGCAAGATCTCTTTTTTTACCACATTTTCTAAAGAGGAACAAAGATACATGAATGTATATCTTTATATATATATATATATATATATATATATATATATATATATATATATATATATATATATATATATATATATATATATATGGAACAGCTGATTGTACATACATGCTTGATAATTACTATGGCTGGATTTTTCTCTCTTTCCTTATTTTAAACAGCGTACTGAGCAAAACAATGAAAAAGCAGAGTTTGCTCGAGTGACATTTTCACGTAAATACAAAGAGATTTTTAATCATTCACAGAAAAAGTTTTCGCGTACTGCAGTATTGTATGAACATATACACGAGGAGTGTATTGTTATAACAAATTTACATAATTTTCATAAAACTTTTCATTTCATATATTAATTAAAAAAATAAAATAAAATTTAAAGAAAAAAAATTAAATTTGATAAATCTAATTTATTATTTTATTTCCCTTCCTTAAATAAAAAAAGAATGTTGTAAACAATTTATTTTAGTTTAATCAAAAAAAATTAACGGTTAATTAAATAACTAATTTTAAATTTAATTATACTTTATACTACTTCCGTTTCCGTTTTAATAAATATAAAAAGCACTGTTATTTAACACTATCAGGTTTATCATGTGTAAAACAAGATTATGTCAATCAACGTTTAAAATTATATAATAAGGTGAGAAAATTTCAATAAACTTTGAAGATTAAAACTTGATAGAAAATTAAATTAGGTATTGTGTGCAGGATGGTGTACTTGTAATGAGTAAGGAAGTTACTGACGCCAGTAGCAACAACAACAAAAAAAAAAAAAAAAAAAAAACAAAGACGATAGATTTTATTTCTGTAACTAAAGGCTAAAAATACATTATGTTGTATTGAGAAGTAATTTGACCAAAGTTACAATTATGCTTTTCATGTGTACGCTTTTTTTTTTTTTTTTTTTTTTCTTTTTTTCTTTCTTTTTTTTTTTTTTTTTTTTTTTTTTCTTCCACATGTATGGCAATTTCAAAAATGTAAAAAATTTGGATCACCGAGTACGATTTGAATTTTTGAAATTTTTCATTCTCAAAAGTCGACCTAAAAGACTTTTTTCTCCCTTATCTGAATTTGTTACGAATCCTTAAAAAAAAAAAAAAGCTCATGATTTGCATTGTTATCACTGAATTTCAAATTAAAAAATTACGAGGTTAGCATTTGAATTTTAGAGATATGACTTTTCCAATTACTCAACCCTTAAGATTTGATGTAAAAATGCATTAGCGCAGTTTGTGGTTCTCACACCAAAACTAAGTTTCTCACAAAGTGGTGCAGGAATTAAATATTTCAAGAACATTTTTGATAAGAAAGAATGTTCAAAAAAGTCAAGTTTTTTTTTTTTTTTTTTTTTTTTTTTTTTTTTTTTTTTTTTGATAAAAGCACTTAACGAAGTTTAAGTAGAAAACTTTTTTTATACGGTACATATAAATCTAAAAAGAGTTAACTTTCTTACTTCTTATATGTATAATCTTGGAATAGAGCGTTGATCACTTAATTCTAAATCATGTATAAGAAAGATTTCATCAAACTTGTATCCGATGAAATAAAAAAATAAATTATTTCTTTAAACTTATTCTCGTTTTATACTTTTTTATAATATTATGCTTCATGTATAAAGCAAATTTGTTTTGACAAAGTAAGACTTTTTGTTTAGAGTATTGGTATATTGTTGAGAAAGGAAGAAAGCTTTGTCTTTTCGATACATCACCTTTCATTTACCTACCTGTCTATATCTTTATCTAAAACCACGTAAAGGCACGTCACTTTCAACTTACTGTACCATCTACAAAAAATATATTCAATATTTTGCCTCGATGTTTTATCTAAAACTCTCGCGGATGATAGGAAAGCGTCAGATGTAAAAGCTTTTTTTTTTTTTTTTTTTTTTTTTTTTTTTTTTTTTTTTTTTTTTTTTTTTTTTTGCTGCATGGTTTATTTCTCGCCTGGCTTATACGAGAAAATGACGCTTGTCTAATGTCTGCTTTTGCATCTAACGTTTTCATAGATGCATACACAATAGTGAAGTTAGTGTTTTGTTCTTGTATTTTAAAGTAATAGAGCTTTATCGGTACGACCCCATATAAAGAATGGACTTGGTTTTTAACATCTTTTTTTTTTTTTTGCATCGAGGTGATGAAAATTTAAATGTGAAAATTTACACACTTTTTATATAGGTGTTCGAAGTAATTAAGTATTTTTAATCACCATAACGCCCATTGCATGTTACATTTAATTTCTCTTCACTTGTTTTAATATTTATTTTTCTTTTTTCATGTTTCTATCTGATTTTCATTTTTCATGTAATTTAAACAGCATTTCATCGTGTATTGACTTCTTATACTATGTTTTTTTTTTTAAATTGCATAATTTCAATCCAATCACTTGATTATACACATTATATATTTTGTTTTCAAAACAACTTAAGTTTGCGTGTTAATAAGATCTATTAACATATATTTAATTATGCTAATTATTACCTTCTTTACGACGTTTTTAAAGAAAACCAAAACAATATTTACATTTTTACAGAAATTAATTTTTTTTGGATTACTTTATTTAATTCACAAAACATAATAACAATAGTTTGTGTTCAAGCATTTCTTCTAATTTTCTTGTTCCAATTTGTAAAAGGAATAGACCAGAGAAAAACATAAGCATTTATATCACTAAACACTTGATGGGACTTACATAAATAACTTTAGTTTCTCTTAAAACCCAACTGTAGCCCCGTAGAAGTGATCAGAAAATTTGATTTATGCAGCCAGCACAACATTTTTATACTAATTTTTGCATGTTTCTGACGTCATAAACTTGAATTTTCACGCAAATTACGTAGTTTACAGTTTTTTCACGCTCTCTCGCGGGGCTATAGGGTGTGTACGCATGACGTCATTTTGAGTGCTTTTCGATGCTCTTCTTGAGCAATGAATAACATTGCTCAGCATTGGACAAACGTAGTTTTTGGCCTATTTTCTTTGGAAAATTAGCTATTTTTTGGTCACTATTATTTTTCTTGCATACTTGAAGTACTAATTCAACCTCTGTTAACAGCATCAATGCTCTCAAAAAATTGGTAAGTATTTTTAAACTGGCAAAATGTGTCATTTTCCTATACAGGCCAATGTTATTTAATACTCACTTATGACGTCGACTTTAACATGAATGAAACCACCCTATATTAACATTCTGGTAAATATTGTCATCAGTTTTGAAGATCCCATTTCGTGTTTATTCATTAACAAGAACATGTTATTTTACGTGGTCTATGGCTTTAACTATAGAATATAATTTTTTGAATGTGAACAAGTAAATATTCTATCGATCTCACCTACTACATAAAAACGTTACATTATAAATATAAGTGAGACAGCATAAATATATTATAACACTTTAATCCCTATTGGCAATAACGATAAAGAAGGTAATAATAATAAGTAAAGACAGATAAGATTATAATAAGTTAATTTAACACCATATGCATGTCCAGCTACGTACACTTGTGTCAGTAAAATTTCAAGAGAGGGTTGTATAAAACTAAACTTGACTTATATAAAGAGTACTAGACATAAAATTAGCATACAAAAATAAATATGAAGTAGATATAGTAATAGATTATTAAAATAGCCTGTTAACTCTACTTACCATGGAAAACTCTCCGCTAATTACACGCTCGCTTCAGATTATCAAGTGCCTACCCTCAAAATACCAGCTGATAAAACACGAGCAAATGACTTTCTCTATCTCAAATATTTCCATACAATGTTATTATATCACACGAAATATTTTATATATATATTTATATAAAATGTCATCAAGTTTGTCGTGTTTATGATTAATTGGTACACTGAAGTTCAATTTCTTAATTACTTTCATTAACTAGATAAGCTATTAACATTCTCTACAAAAAAAAAAAAAAAAAAAAAAGATGTAATATATTATACAAAATTTTGTTATATAATATTCTTATAACTTTTATCATACCAGTATAAGTTTTTCTTTTATCTTTCTATAAAATTTTAATTAAATATATGTCAACAAGTTATAAATTTACAAAATAATTAGAATATTGCCATATTGTAAAATTATTTCCCTATGTACAATATTTGACAAGTCACAATAATTTGGTTATTTTTTTATTTATGTTCAAATTTTACGTAGAAATTTATTGGACTTTTTTTTTTTAATAATTGTTATTATTTAGAGTATTTTTAAATAATCGCTACAAATTAATCTCTAACGTCATGCCAAAAAAAGGACCGACTGGATCCTTTTGCGTCGTTTTTTGTTTACAAAGCAATCATATAGGACAACAAATGACGAACACATACTACAAGTAAACAACAAACAAATAATTTTTTGAGTCCTGTTTTTTTTTTGTTTTTTTTTTTCGTCAGAGGTTAATAGTTATAAGAATTTTCAAAAAAATAATAATACGTAGTAATAATAAAAAAAATTAATAATAACAAATAAATAAAAATATATACCTAAAATTTTACGAATAAAATCCAAATAATATAGACAAAATTACGAAACTATTTTTTTTCACTTTCCCTATCTATATATTCGTGATAAAATATAGTTATATTAAATAAAAAAATAATATTATATAACAGACAATAATATTTTTATACATATTATGATATTTACAAAATTGTAATAATAATAATTTTACTTTCTTAAAGAAGTTTAATAGTAAAAAAAAAAAGTATATAAATGTTTTAAGGTTAAAATGTTATTACTCAAAATAACCGCATTGCGACGTTCATTTCATACACTGAAATAAAAAGACGTCGGTTGGTATAATATACCATGCACTCTATATAACTTTCACTCTTTAAAAAATATTTTATATAACTTTTTTGTTTGTGAAGAATCAGATTGGTCTCAAATCATCTCTAGAGAAAATTACAATTTTCTCACGTTTCCTCAAAACATCACTAAAACTTAAACACTATAAATATATAACTTCATACACGAGGGGAACACATTTAAAAATTAATAACGTATAAAAATACTTTTGAAATAAATCAATAACATTCATTTTAATTTACATATAGCTTCCTTATTGTTCGTATACACTGAAAAAAATAACAGGTGGGATGAGGTAACTTATATTTTATTTATAGAAATAATAAGTTACTTATATTTTATATTATACTGTTCACTTATGCGGAAATATTTATAAGTATAGCATTAAATTAAAAGTCTCAATATGTCCCGGTTATTCTATAGATATAAAAAATGATATAGTGCATGTAAAAGTCTCGAGAATAAAAATGTAGAATCAAAAGTGTTTTATAATAGCACTATTTTAGTGTGAATTAAAATTACTACAGAAAATATGTTAGAATCTCTTAGCTATCTGAAAAATAATTTTTATTTTGGCCCAACTGTATCAATATGTATAAATATATAATGTAGTCTTAGATTTTAAGCTTTAGCATAATATAGAAGACTTGCAAAGAAGGTAATTAGATGAGAAAATAAATATAAACACAAAGCCCAACAATACTAACAAAGTGCTAGCAGACGACTTTGTCTTGCTGTCTTAATTTTAACATGCTTTCTTATGGGGGCAATGAGGATGCTGCAACTCCAGCTAGAATGTTTTTTTCTTAATATATTTCCTGTAGCTTACGAAGCCTAAATGCTAATTATTTTCCTGAACTTTAAGTTAATGAGATGAAAAAAATCATTTGTAACCAAATATATTAAAATTCAGGAACGCAACACTCTAAAAAAATGGTGCATTACTTTAGTTACGAATCCTAACTTATTTAAGATATACACTTTTCAGTTATTATGAGTAGCTAAAATAATGCATTTTAGCAAATTATTAAAAATAGCTAATTTAACTTGAAATAGCTTAAAAAACTTTTAAAAAACTTAAAACAACTTAAATTAGTTATTTTTAACAACTTGCTAAAATGCATTATTTTAGCTACACATAATAACTTAGAAGTGCATATCTTAAATAAGTTAGGATTTGTAACTAAAGTAATGCACCAATTTTTAGAGTGAATAGATTTAAAAAGCCGGTTTTGACATTTAAAAAAAGAATTCAACTGAAGTTGTAATAGCTGCATTATTATCCCATAAGAAAGCATGTTAAAATAAGACAGGCACAATTAAAAACTGCTAGCACTTTGTTAATATTGTTGGGCTGTGAGTTTGTTTATTTTCTCATTGTTATATAAATTGACCAGACGACTAAAAATCTACCGTATTAAATGTTTAAAGTGATGTGATGCTGTTTATCTGTCTAAAATAAATTAAAACATTGTAAACCCATAAGGTAAAAGAGTAAAATTTTCCATCACAGTGTCTGTACCAAGAATTTATTTTTAACCTCAACTCAACTTTTTTTTTTCAGTGTAATCTTCTATTTTTAATATGAATCTCTTAATTATATAATAAAATTATCTTTACCATCTTCTAATATTGAAATTATTAAATATAATTATTAATTAAAAAGCCACACATATTATAAAATAACTTAAAAAGCTTTTAAAGGTATACATTAACAAAATATTCATTAATAATATTTTATTTCAAATTTTTAAAATCTTGTCCGACAGAAATTGTGCTTTAAATAATATAAAAAAAAAAAAAGTTGTACAGTAATTTGGTTTTAGAACCCGTTTTGTTATATACAAATAAAAAAAAATGTCTTTTATATAAAATACGTCCCACACTTATTTAAATTTGTTATATATATATTCATTGCATTTTCCCATAATAGTGGGCAAGTATGATGGATAGTTGCACGAAAATTCATTAAAAATAAGAAAGAGAAAACTCAACGAAGCGCAAACATAATTATAATGTTGCCAACTGTATTTTTCTTCTTTCTTCTTCTTTAACCTTTTAATCATACTGAGATAAAAAAATTTATGGTTCATGAATTAAAAAAATAAATTAAAGTGTTACATTCTTTATCTCTCTCTCTCTCTCTCTCTCTCTCTCTCTCTCTCTCTCTCTCTCTCTCTCTCTCTCTCTCTCTCTCTCTTGTATTAACAAAAATATTAAATTACAAAAAAAAAAGTGAAGTAAAGATTTACAACTTATTTAATAAAGGATAATTTTATGGCTCATTCTAAATTTTATTATCAATTCCCAACTACCTGAAAAAAAAAAATACAAAAGAATGACGTAAAAAAAATCTTTATTAACAGTTTGTTTTTTTCCATATCAAAAGAAAAAGTGATAATTAAATTTTTTTATGAAATCTCCTGCATAAATATATAGGATACATTTTTTATAATAATATTTTTGTTTTGAAAAATTTCTAGGGCAGTAGTTAAATAACTGGTTTCTTTAGTTTAAAAAAAAAAAAAAAAAAAAAAAAAGTGAACATATCGAAATATATTTTTTTTCTGACCATCATATTCAGGTAGAAAGCGGTAACATCACTGATGATGATACTGACGCAAACGTTTATTGGCCTACACAGGTTCTGATATTTAATAAGAGAGTGACCTGCTAATAAAGTATAGTGATTGAGTAACAAACAAGCTAAATATGTCTTGAGAAAGGTGCGCTTCATATAAAAAAAAAGAGAGAATCTTTATTTTTTTATAATAAAACTCGCTGAACTATAATTTCTCTATAAAGTGTTAGCACGTCATTTTATTAAACAACTTCACTTTTATTATTGAGTCACAATTTTTGGAAGCATTATGTGGTTACCGATAATTTTGGTTTTCATAACTTTCTTTACTATTGCTTTCAATATTAAATACGAATAAAAAAATTTTTTTGTGTCTTTCAAATTATTATAATAATATTTAATGATGATACCATATCAAATAGAAACCGATCAGTGTAAATTGAAGAAGAAAAATACATGTTTTTTTTTTTTGTTACATGCAAATAAATAATTGTTTAATACACTGAAAGAAGTTCAATATGTTGAACATACAAGCTGACTTAAGGAAGGAAATCAAGTACTGCGGGATTTGACTAAAAAATTGTAAAGAAAGAAAAATCTGACATTTTGCAGAGTGATACATTCGGATATATTATCTTTTAAGTTGTAAAAAAAAAATGAGGGGTCTCCATACTAGATTTTAAATTATGATTTTTTAAAGTTTTAGTCCCATATTCCCATAAGAGCCCATGTTAACTTCAATAATTATTTTCTAACTTATCTGATGGTCATAAGGATTCTGAAAATTTTATCATAGGTAGCTGTTACAATTAGCTTTTAAATGACATTATAAAGTTTGGTAGTTGTTGTTGTTGTTGTTGTTGCTGTTGCTGTTGCTGTTGCTGTTGTTGTTGCTGTTGTTGTTGTTGTTTTTAATTTTAAGATACAAGTCATCTATACACAACCCTTAAGGTACTACTTTAGGGTAGGAGTGAAAATTTTTTATTATGACTTTGAATTAAGTTAAGGCTGGTGTACGCAAAAATGAAATCAAAAAAATTCTATCTTAAAAACTCGCGTCGCAACAGAGCGTCAAAGTATCGCAAATGCCCCGCCCCCTAATGCTAATGAATCTATATTTGGACCCTAACTTTGAACAACTTCAAATTTTTTTCAGCGGTTAAAAAAAAAATACTAGCTTGTTCTTCGTGTTGATTTTTAATGAAAAATGATCTTTCAGATTTTTCTAGAACGAATCTGCCGAGAAAAAAATTATCGCAAATTGACCCATGTTAATGTGAATATGCAATCTTCATTAATTTTTTTCTCTATGAATGTCTCGTAAAAATCGTTTAAAAAGTCAAATTCATTAAAACTTGATCTATAGAACACACTAGTATTTTTTGTTTAGAAGTTGATCAAGAAAAATTTTGCACACGGGGAGCTTGAAGTTTTGTATGTTTCACGTGTTAAAGGGGGCGTATCCCAACGACTTTTAATGCTAATTTGCGGAAGATTTGATTTGAGCCGAAACTTTTTGGAGTATAGAGAATTGTTCCTTGGTTCATTATGAACCTAAAAAGTGATATTAAATTAAATTTTACGACAACATTGCTACCCTAAAGTAGTACCTTAATACTGATTTCTAGTGAACCTTTGGTGTACTACGTGGATAACTACTTCACCTGTAGTTTATAAGTAACCTTTGTTTTGTACCTGGATAGCTATTTCACCTGTATTTAACATTATTATATATAAGATTTACATTTAAACTACCTGGATAGCTATACTTCACCTGTAGTTATCATTTTAATAAGTGACCTTGTTACTCGTAACATACTGCTTTGTTAATTATTCAAACTAAAAATTGTATTGTCACAGTTTTTTTTCCGTGTAACTGCTCAAGTGTTTTTTCAGTGTAGAGAAAAAAAAATTTCAAACTTTCAAAAATAATTTCAGGTTAGAGCATCATAGAAATAGATAGAAGAAATTGGTGCAACAAAATATCATCATTGATAACTTATCATTAATCAATTTTCAAGAGAGAAAATTATTATATTTTGTAGGTTTACATTTTCACACTCTGATCCCTCTGCTATTTATCTAAATTATAATCTGACTATGTCGTTCTAAATCATTAGATAATATCGCATTATCATCATTTTAAACACTATATATATATATATATATATATATATATATATATATATATATATATATATATATATATATATATATATATATATATATATATATATATATATATATATATATATATATATATATATATATATATATATATATATATATATATATATATATATATATATATATATATATATATATATATATATATATATATATATATATATATATATATATATATATATATATATATATATATATATATATATATATATATATATATATATATATATATATATATATATATATATATATATATATATATATATATATATATATATATATATATATATATATATATATATATATATATATATATATATATATATATATATATATATATATATATATATATATATATATATATATATATATATAAACGTAATCAAAATAACAATTTAGTATTTCCTAGATTTTATTATGATAATAAATTAATACATCCGCATCATTCAAGTTTTTATAGGTTACATTTTTATTTATTTTTATAAATTGATTAAATACAAATAAACATAAAATTGAATACGTTTGATGTATAAATTAAAACAGATTTCTAATTATCTAATGTAATTTAGTAATATAAAATTGTGTCATTACCAAATACAGACGTATACAAAAAAAAAAAAAAAAGTTACTATACTGTGAAGGGTGGAGTCAGTTGAATAGGCAGGCATTTGGCATGTAAGAGTTATTAGCAAATGAAGTGGACAAAAGTTACCACATGAACTTAATGATGCAAAACTACCATTTTTTTTTTTACTATGTCTGTGTATTTCTCTCTCTCTCTCTCTCTCTCTCTCTCTCTCTCTCTCTCTCTCTCTCTCTCTATCTATTCAAAACGTTATGACGTGGAAGGAGGTAATACTTGCAATTCGTGATTCTCTCTCTCTCTTCTCTCTCTCTCTCTCTCTCTCTCTTCTATTTTTGTCTAAAAGAACCAATGAAAAATAAAGAACTAACATTTGAATAATCGAGATTACAATTATATAAAGATGAGAATATAAACCCAAAGTTTATTGTTTTAAAATATATAGAAAAAAAAAAAGAAGAAGAATAAAAGAAAGAATTTAATTGAATGGTTAGCATTTAATCCTACCAGATTTCTATACAGTGTGGAAGTGGAGGTTAATAGCTATTCTGGTATAAACTAGGGTGGATAAAACTTCTCTTTACATCATACGAGAGAGAGAGAGAGAGAGAGAGAGAGAGAGAGAGAGAGAGAGAGAGAGAGAGAGAGAGAGAGAGAGAGAGAGAGAGAGAGAGAGAGAGAGAGAGAGAGAGAGAGAGAGAGAGAGAGAGGTCGTTTCAAATTAATTACTTAATTTTTATATATATATAAAAAAAAACAATCTTTTTGCACTAAAATTAAGTGCTAATTATTTCATAATCTGATAATATAATGTATTAGATGATAATAAATTAAATATTAATATTCAATTGAATATTTTTGAACATAAATAATTAATTAAACATTTATATTGAGAAAAGTGGTGTGCTAAATTTTCTTCTGTACAGTAGTAATTATATTTTATTATGTTAAATTCTACTTATAATTACATGTATATATATATATGAAAGTTTGTACTGGGGTTCATGTGATGCCAATAAATTACTTTATTACTCGTGAAAGACACTTTTTCTTCTTCTTAATTTGTACGTGCAATATAGTATATATAGTGAGAGCTGGAATGTTTTCTGTAAAGGAGAGTGGCTAATATTGCAACAAAACTGACAAGCTTCGAACAATTTTAAATTAATATAAAGTTCAGCCACTGCATTTTTTTTTAATATACTATATAATTTTTTGGGTGCACAAGTAATTATAGTAATTTCTACATGAAATTATGCGTTGAGTCTAAATTTTGGTATTATTATATATATATATATATATATATATATATATATATATATATATATATATATATATATATATATATATATATATATATATATATATATATATATATATATATATATATATATATATATATATATATATATATATATATATATATATATATATATATATAATAGCATTATAGCTTATATAGTTATAATATGACTGATTTTTTATTGTCATTTCTACAAATTTGACAGATTAGTAATAATTTCCTCAATGCATTATAAAAGGCGGAAAAAAAATCTCAAATTATACAAAATTAAATTTTAACAATTTAGACGGCATTGAACTCAGACGCCTCTAGTTAAAAAAAAAAGGAGGAGGAGGTATTTATGTCACTGCATTGAGATTGTATTTGAGTATAAAAGCAGACTTCAATTTAATATCACTGTGTAATGTACTTTTTGGCTAATGCATACTTTCTGAAGTTTTTTTTTTTTTTTTTTTTTTTTTTTTAAACCTTAAAAAATGTTAATTACATTGTCAATTAAAAATGACAAGCATTAAATTCCAGAGACATAATACTGGTTACGTAATTTGAGGATAAAGTTTAATAAATACAGTACAGCACACTATAACTCGAAGATAATTGCCTAAATAAAATGATCAATCGTAGTTCACCTTTCTTTACAAAGATTTGTGGACATGAAGAATGTTATTTCAAATAAAAAATATTTATGATCATAAATCAAATTAACAGACATCTATTAACGTTTTATTGCTTCAAAAAAGAAGCATCGATATAACAAACTGGCACCATTAATATTATTCCTTTCTTCATTCAAATTGAGATTATAAACAATACATACTACACGACGTGTGTGTGTATTGTTTGTTTTCAATATGTACACTATGGTAGAAGTACCAATTATCTACATCATCTATATATTTGTTAAGTACTTTCACTTGTTTTAGAGGACTTTTAAATTTTGACATACGTTGGCAACAGATATTCTACAATTTAAAGGCGTAGAACACCTTGAACAAAAAAATAAAAACCTGAAAATCAACGTTGATTTGGCCAGAGTCATTGATTTCTAATTTATTTTCCATTCACAAAATTGCACGAGAAATGACGTCACAGCTCGCCTGGTCCACGGACGCGTAAAACAAGCGAGCTGTGACGTCAATGACCGCTCGCGTCATTTTGTGAATGGAAAATAAATTAGAAATCAATGACTCCTGCCAAATCAACGTTGATTTTCAGGTTTGTTAGGATATTATACAACTTTTTTGTTTAAGGTGTTCTATACGCCTTTAAATATGCATTATGACGATGCTACAGCAATACGTCTGAAAACTGGTACAATTACCATAGAGGGTTATTATTATAGTTCTACTTTCACTTATGAAACAAACAATAATTATGAATTATGTTGGTGCCCTTTTGTATTAAAGTGTATTTATCCACACCCTCGCTTGCTCTGTTTATGTGCAAATTTACATAACGTTTAACATAAATATTATCGCACACGTCATATATTTAAATTTTGCATAGTTAATATATTTTGTATTTTATGTTTTATGTATGGTAATAGTGAATTATTCATCTTTCATTACAGGACTGCAAAATACATAGCAAGCTTTTTTTTTTTTTTTTTTTTTTTTTTTCCCAATGAAAATACTCGATATTAATTTGTAAAATATCGTAATTTGAATGACTAAATGCTATATTTACTAATAGGCTTGAAAATACAAAATATAGAATTTGGATTTTTGGTAGTTATTTGGAAAGATACTTCTGATTTTTTGTTACTTTTCAAATTTTGTGCGTGAAATGGTTTTGTAATATATTTGTGAAAATTGATCAATATGAAAAGCAATACAATTTTAGTATAGGTGATAGACCTATACTAGACCCCCCCCCCCCTTTTTCCCCCAAGCATTACTATATAATTCAGTCAATTAATCAATTTAGCATATAAATAAAAACAATTACAAAAGTAAAAAAAATAAAATAAAAAAAAATAGTAAAAAAAAAAAAGGAATGCAAATATTTCAATTAAAAAAAATCAAAGAATGCAGCCAATATTTGGTCTTCTCTTTACAAATAAGTCCAATAAACTAATTGCAATAATTAAAACATTTTTATAAATCAATTAGTCGTTGGTTAATTAAAAATTTAAATATGTAATAATAATAATAATGGCCCAATAAAGAGTTTAAATGGTACACTAAATATTATACTTGTTGTAAATATACTTAAAAAATATCACTTATATGACATCAATAAATTTTAAATTTATAATTTTTCAAATATATCAGTCGCTCACTTGTTATTAAATATACGTCATTATTTTTTGTATATTGGTAAACCACTTGAAATCTTATAAAATTACCATATTAATACATGTAATAGCATATCTATAACCTTTTAAACACGATATTATTTGAATGTGCAGAGAGAGAGAGAGAGAGAGAGAGAGAGAGAGAGAGAGAGAGAGAGAGAGAGAGAGAGAGAGAGAGAGAGAGAGAGAGAGAGAGAACAAATTATATTATTTTTCAATGTAAACCATGCAATACGATCACTTTATTTCTTATTAAAGAGAGTAGGTCACAATGAAGGTATATCTGACCAGAGAAGAAGAGAAACTTTATACATTATATTGAATAAAATAAAAAAGTTCATCTACATAATATCTTTGACAATAAATAGGCCATCTTGTATATAAACGAAGGTTGAGGGTTTACTCTTCATCGTGTCACCATATCCTATAATATGTTTGTATATATCTCTCAAGCGTGAGAGAATAAGACGAAATAATAATAATAAAAAAAACACTTTCATCTTTATAACAAGTAGTGTACGTACGTACATAACTACACAATAGCCTCATTTTATACAGACACGTTTCGTAATCAATATATTACATTAACAATCTTTCAGTTTGGTAATCCAAATTTGCAAGGTAAAATAGGCAGGACTGTGTATTTATAAAAATGAATGGTGCTCAGCGGTCAAAAGTCATATTGGCGACGCGGGTAAAAGGGAACACCCTTAAAAAATATTATACTTTGGCATTGCAAACCCCTTTTCAGTGAGCAAGTATTTTTGAGAAAACTACATTGAAGCCGGAAATTTTTAAAGACGGATACTATTAGACATAAAGTTTTACGCTAATAAAAAATAAGACGTTTCTCAATCTCTCTCTCTCTCTCTCTCTCTCTCTCTCTCTCTCTCTCTCTCTCTTCTTCTTCTTCTTCTTCTTCTTCTTCTTTTCCCCGACAATGCCCATTATATATGGAAAAATAATAATAAGAAAAAAATATTAAAACTCAAAGTTACTTTGTCAAAACGACAAAAGTGTCGAAGTACATTTTTATAAAGTTATGAATATAAGATAAAATATGGTACTTTGAAAATATATTTAATTTCTTAAAGTCAACTTTTCATTTTTTTTTTTTTTTTTTTTTTAAGTCGTATTTTGTCAGTGACAAATGGTCAACTTAGAGAGAGTACTCACAAAACTTAAAACGACACTCACTTTGTGACAGGAGTAGACGTAATGATGCTTTTTTTTTCTTTAATAATCTCACCATGATTTATCAATTAATTTAATGAATTAATTTCCATTAAATTTCAAAATTGATTCTGAAGTATTAATCAGAAATGATTTACACAATTACAATTAAGAACCAAGAAGACAAATTTTGAGAAATTAATTTGGTATAATTGATGACGTAGAAATTTGAGCGCAGAGTGAAGTCATCAGCATGCAAAGAAAAAAAAATAAAAATTAATAAATAAATGTGCCTGCAAAATATATAGATATATTTGCTGATAAAAGTATAAAATTTAATTATATGTTGCGCAAAATTAATTATATTTCTCTTCTCTATTTCGTGTAAAATATGTTAAAAATGTAATTATGATGCAATGGATGCTACCGGCGTTTCACGCTAGCTAGAAAAAAGGTGCGCTATTTACAATATTACTCTCGCATTGCAAAAACATCCTTGGGAGTTTTTTTTTTTTTTTTTTTTTTTTTTTTTTTTTTTTTTTTTTTTTTTTTTATTCTGAGATTTTTTTTTAAAAAAATCAAGATATACATTTTCACGTATTTTAAGTCAATAAAAAAAATTAAAAAGTATTCTTCACCAGTAACAGCTATTGCTTATACTTGGATAAATAAATAAAAATTACTAACCCTGCGATAGTTAAAGACTATGACCTGCACACGATCTAAAAATAATAAAATTTACATTTTAAATAAAAGTTACTGTAAAAATAAATATAGTAAGTTTGAAATCTGAAAGTAAATGAGTAATGACAAAATAATGACTCAAAGGTTACATGCCATTCAAAAAAAAAAAAAAAAAATCCCTTCTATTTTATAATAAAAAAAAATAAAAAAAAAACGTCATTCAACACCTGATTCAAAACTGGAAGACATTCACGTGCATTTCTTGACTGATAAATCGTTTTAAAAAAACAATCATAATAAATGATTTTATTTTAGAGTGGTTGAGGTTACATATTAATTCCACGCTACATTTTTCTTTTTACAAATCTTGTTTCAAAATGAAAAACGACGACATTGCAGTCGTCACAAAATCCCAATAAAATCGATCGTTTGCCATTATTTTAACGTCTTTTCCTATATATACATTAAAAACAAAAAGAACAAAAGAATTATAGAAAGATTTTTTTTTTTTTTTTTTTTTTTGGCAACATTTCAAAAATAACATTTTTCATTAAAATTATCTGCAATAATATTTTTTTATATATAATAATATAAAAATATTATAATAAATTATATTAAATTTTTAATTCATAGCCAAAAAGTTTTTTCATTATAATATAAACAGTGCGTAATAATAAAAAATATAAAAGTTTATTTAATTTTATAACTCTTAGTTTAAATATATGCATAACATTTCAACTGTATAGAGTATATACATGAGAAATTAATTAAATAACACTAAATTTAATATACTTTGTAATTAAATATTGTATAATATAATACATCTATCTATATATAATATAATGTATGTATATATTTATATGTTAAAAGTCGGAACCCAAGTTAATAATTACATATACCGGGTCTCGTCTAATCTCTCTCTCTCTCTCTCTCTCTCTCTCTCTCTCTCTCTCTCTCTCACACACACACACACACACACACACACACACACACACACACACACACACACACACTCACTCATATGATGCTGTTACTCAATATAACACATAAAATTTAATGTCATAAACTTTATTAGCAATTTTGATGTTATTATACATTATATGTTAATTTACTTTTAA
Source organism: Ecdyonurus torrentis (assembly GCA_949318235.1). Classification (NCBI taxonomy): domain Eukaryota; kingdom Metazoa; phylum Arthropoda; class Insecta; order Ephemeroptera; family Heptageniidae; genus Ecdyonurus; species Ecdyonurus torrentis. The sequence continues at coordinate 434,537 of OX439130.1, forward strand.
CTTAGTTTTTTTTTTTTTTTTTTTTTTTTTTTTTTTTTTTTTTTTTTTTTTTTTTTTTTTTTTTTTTTTAGTTAAGTTAGGTACAAAAATAAAAATACGGAAATAAATTTTTTTTTTCTTAAAAAAAAAAAATGAAAAGAAAAAAAAACGTGCTCACGATGCAGACAGACGATACAAAAGATCAAAAGACCACATTGAAATGAACATTGTGAGAGAATCTTCTTTTTAAATAAATTAAAACCCAGTACTGTACTATATAAGAAGAAGCTATATTATTATAATGTATGTAATTTACAAATTATCTCACATATCAAATAATATTATATTATAAATATTTTTCATCATCATAGATTTCTATTTATCAACTTATAATGAGTACAAAATTATTATGGTGTATTTGTGAGATTTTTTTTTTTTTTTTTTTTTTTTTAATCACTTTAATAATGTTTCAATCAATTTGAAACTTCCGTGTTAACAAACAAAGTTTATTGTGTACAGACACAGGAGCTTGGTGATTCTATTTCTTTGAATTTAATGGTACAATATATACCTTCGAGATTTTATGAAAGTTGATATAATCATTTAGTTAACCAAAAACTGCCGTTTGAAATAGGCGATATCTGTGGGCGATATGCAAACTTAAACCCTCCTGGCTTTAGGTACTGATGTGCGAGTGTATAGGGTGTATGAGCATGACGTCATACTGAATGCGCTTCGATGCCATACTGGAGCAATTAATAACATTGCTCAGCATAAGACAAACGTGCTTTTTGAGTATTTTCTTTCAAAAATTATTTAATATTTTTTTTATTATTATTTTTCTCGCATACTAGACAACCTAATTCAACCTGTTTTCAATGCACCCAAAAAAAAGTATTGCTATAAGTATTTTTAATTTATTATTTATTTGGAAAAATGTGTCATTTTCCCATGCCAGCCCGTGTTACTAAGTGTTCACATATGGCGTCGACTTTTATATAATGCAACCACCCTATAGGAGAGAAAAAATAAAATACACAAAATATTTCCATTATAATATACATATGGCATGATTTCCTATATCACAAAATTTGTAACAATCGTTTGCTCGTTTGATGAATTGTTTGTTTTTTTACTTATAATTTCAATTTGTTTATATTTCTACTATAGATTATTTGTTCATGCATTTTGTAATTTATTGAACCATTTCCAAGACATTTAAAATTTAGAACAGTTAAAATAAAATTTACAATTTTCAAGTATATAAAGACGGAGGAAAAAAAAAGGCAAGAAAAATTGATTGCACAAAATTTTCTCTTTCTAAAGGTCAAATCAGTAAATAAAAATCATGTTGATTAGCAATGCTAGGAACTGGAGCGGTAAATTGTGACAAAAGCACGATATTTTTTATTGCTAACTCTCATCACATGCATAACGTACTGTAACGACAAACATTATAAGCTTCTGCACGAACTTTGGGGCTTCTTCTTCTTTTTCTTCTTCTTCACTTTCATTAGCAAAGCTTGCATAATATATTACAGAGCCATCTTACACACAAGCTTTTTCTCTCTTTTATTTCTAATATTTTAGAAATTTAATTTTTATATACGTACAATTCAATAAAAATATTATTATTACAAAACATATCATTATCTATTATTATCTAATAATATATAGTAGTGACTTCTTTAGTATAGAAAGAAACATGACCCGCATACGCACCCCACGCATACTTTGTTACGTTGTTAAATTGTTAATAAATTTCATTTTCTAATATTTTTTTAAAAAATTAATGTACAGTAATGATTTATACATATAGAAAGATAAAAAAAAATGTTTGATAAAATTATTGCACATATTTTTTTTATATATTGCATTTGTTGTTATTGATTTTGAATTGCTATGCAATGTAAGTATGTATAACACTCGTAAAATAAAAATAAATAAAAGTTCGTGTCTTGACTTGAATGCGGTGAATTGTACACCTAGTTTCAAAAATCAAAAAGCACATTTTCAGAAAATAATAATAAAAAATATAATATATGTTTTTGAGCTAGCTTATAGTGCTTTGAAAAAATGATCTTGCAAATTTTTGATAGGACTAAGATTTTTTTTGTTTTTGTATTCTATAGTAACATAAGGATGCTGAATCATAGAGAGAGAGAGAGAGAGAGAGAGAGAGAGAGAGAGAGAGAGAGAGAGAGAGAGAGAGAGAGAGAGAGAGAGAGAGAGAGAGAGAGAGAGAGAGAGAGAGAGAGAGAGAGAGAGAGAGAGAGAGAGAGAGAGAGAGAGAGAGAGATAAAAACAATGATTGCACAATATTATTAAATATTCTAACATCTAAACTACGTATTTCCTAACCTTGTGTTTCACGCGCATATGATTGGTATTTTTTTCTCAAATAATAATCAAATGTATATAATTATATTATCAATTAAAAATAAGTGAAAAGAAATTTTCTAATAAAATTTTGTGTAAGTAAATGAACTAATTATAGTTAAAAAAAATTCTTACAAATACAATTATTTAAATTTATATGTAACATTATAGTCTAATATTATTCAATATTTATTGTAACTGGTGGGTTAATTTGATAGGTTGTACGCCTGATTTCGCACAATGAAAGTCGTTAATTATTAATTATTATTTATATGATTGAACGAATAAGTAAATAGTATTCAATACTCAGACAAATTGATATAAATAGATCAATAAATAAATAATAATAAAGATAAAAACAACGTATATTTGACAAAATATAGCCTGATTTATATATATTTTATTATTTTTCATATACAATGATAAAAATAAAATCTATGAACATTTGTCATACTGATGCACAATTGAATTAAAGTTTCATTCAATCAGTTTTTTGGAAATAATTCACATCTCTATGCTAATTGTTTGAGCTCTTTTGTACGATTATCACAATCGATGATTTTGTATTCACGAATATGACAATAGGAGTGATTAGTCACACTGAATAGTGCATGAAGTTTGGCAAAGAGGGGCAGCATGGATGCCAACCACTTATTTACATATTGCAAAAAAAAAAAAAAAAAAAAAAAAAAAAAAAAAAAAAAAAAAAAAAAAAAATCTATCGCATTTTTTGAGGGAAATACTGCAGTGAAATTATTTGATGATATTTGATTATATTATCTGAGCCAAAAGTTTATACAACGTTTTGTATTACCGAAAGGTTTTAGCTTTCGTGTTACACCGTGTTATATAAGCAGTAAACTGACATTGAAAAGGAATTCGGCTCGACCGGGACCCTTGTATTACCCTTGTATGGACCCTTGTATTACCCTTGTTAAAATATTTCTAACTAAGTGTAACCCCCGTAAGCTGCGACACTACTAACTAGTTAAACCGTAGTTAAGTTGTTATTTTGATTGTTGCAACAATTAAAAAAAGATAACTAAGGTTTTACTAGAGGTTGCAGCTTACAACCCTAAGGTATTTTTAAATATATTTGGTGCCAAAAAATTAATTGTACAGTATAAAATATAACAAATAATATTTTAAAAATGTTATTGTTATTATTTATAAATTTCTCTAATTAATATAATTTCCTGTATACACTAAGAAAAAAATTAGGTAATAACAATATACAGTCTTTATAAGGCTTATCAGTTACTGCGGGATTGCACTAAAAAGGGTTAAAGAAAGAAAATCTTAAATTTTGCGCAATGATACATTATGATAAGGTATCTTTAAATAAATATAAAAAAAAGTTGAACGGGTAACCATGATTAGATTTTAAATTATAATTTTTTTGGAAGTTTCAGTCCCATGTTAATTTCAATAATCATTTTCTCTTAAATTTGATGGTCACGGGTTCTGAAAATTTTACTATATAAGTAGCTGTTACTATCAACTTTCAAATGACATCATAAATTATAGAAGTTTTCTTTTAAAATTTTGAGATACAAGCCATCTAAATACAACCCTTAATTATTCAAATGAATAAAAATTGTTATATTTTCAAAGGTTGTTATTATAATTATTACAAAATTGAGATTGAGCACCAAACGATCCCCGGAAGTAGTTGACCTCTGTCCTGGTCACGTGAAGCCGTTAGACATGTGTTTTCTTGGTGTATACCATAACCACTCTATAGTTTGGTTCAGAGTTATTTATTAATAAAAACCGTGATATTAAAATATGAATGTGATGAAAATATAAACAGGTTTTTTTTTTAATATACATAAAAAAAGGAGAACGTGCAAATATAAATGGTATTTTAATATAATATTTAGTGATCTCTATTTATATGGAAAAAAATATAAAATAGTAATGGAATTTTATGCATGAATATATACGTTTCACAACACACGATATGAGAAAAGAATAATTTAATTTCCATTTCTATATACCTGGAAAAAAAAATATATAAATTTTACAATGAGGGGATAAACATATATATAATATAAATAAAATACAATAAAAAATAGAAATTAATTATATTTAAAAATGTATACGTTACACTTTTCATCAATGTAAACAGAATTTCTTTTTCATGTACAGAAAAACTTGCATTAAATTTTGTGTTCAATTATTTTATTTGCTTACTCATTTTGTAAGCTCATTACTCTGCAAACGAACATCTCGTCACTTTTTAATAATTTTGAAATTACGGTCACGAAATTCTTTTAATTTTACAATAAATCATTTTATTTGCAATAAACACAAAAAAGTCAGTTTTAAATATTTAATAGTATTAGATAGCGATCTAAAAATCTATTATTTTTTTTTTTTTTTTTTATTTAACTCATATAGAATACATATTATACAGTTTTGAGGTCATTATACATTATTCCGCTTCAGAGAGCTATTCGCTCGTGTCGAAGCAATATCATAGTTAGAAATTATAAAAAAGATAAGAAAGATTAGGTGATTGTCTTTTCACACATTGTATGAAAAAAAAAACTAAATATGTTCTTGATAGGGCCGGACTAACCATAATATGTAGAGGCCAATTATTTTTGGTGCCCAAGTGAATCACGTGATTAACCTCTCAACCCTTCACAAAAGGAGTAACTTTCCCTTGCACTCACTAATCGCGAGCTTAAACAGGTACAGTATACTTTACCCAATATGCATTCATATTAAAGTCGACGCTATGTTGGATAACTCAATAACATGGGTGGCATACGAAAATAACTCATTTTGCCAGTTTAAAAACACTATGCAATATTTTTGAGAGCATTGATGTTGTAAATATGTTGAATTAATTTCTCAAATATGTAAAAAAATAATAATAATAACAAAAAATTTACAAATTTAGCAAAGAACATTGGCTTAAACGAAGTTTGTCCTATACTGAGCAATGTTATTCACTACTCCAGTATGGCCTCCAAGTGCATTAAATATGACGTCATGTGCATACACCCTATATATGCTCCTTATATATATAGGCTCGTAAATGGCCAAACCGATCCTTAAGTTGCACAAAAAATGCAATTGCAAAAAGTTGAATATTAATAATGTTAATGTAAGTTTGTATAGAACAAAGTTTTCAAGATGAATGTTAACTTTTATACTACATGCACAATTGTTACATACATTCTAAAAAAAAAGTAAAAGTAATAAGATCAGATCTTGAACTTTATGTTTTGTGTATACATTCAATTGAAATGATGATATTTATACTGAGGAGTAAAATTACGCAAATTTCAAGGTTGTTCGAAGCGTCCTCTCACTTTGTCACTTTCTGCATGCCACTCTCTAACTTACACTTTCCAGATCTCAAGTTGCAAATTAAAAGTATGTTATGAAAAAAACACCATCACATATGATGTAATCTCTATAATTTTTTTTTTATTTAGATTCTTGTTTATAAAATTATCTTTATCTTTAACAGCTTCCTCGTAACATACATTGCAAACAGTCTATATTATATTAACACTTATGCATGTTTATATTTAAGCTTCAAATTAATATTTGCGATGTTTTTACACTATACGTATAATATATAAAATTTGTCAAGGTATTTATTTATTTATTTATTTATTTATTTATTCATTCATTCATTCATTCATTTATTTATTTATTTATTTATTTATTATTTTTTCATTTATTTATTCATTTATTTATTTATTTTTTGCGCACAGTGGATATTAGCAAATACGTAGAAATTTGGGGGGATTCACTTTGTGTTCATTTATTTTTATGAATTACGAAATATAAAAAATATAAATATATATATTATAAAGAGTTTTAATTGTTAATTGCAATATATTTTTTCCTCCCTTATCTGATGGTCACGGGTTCTGAAATTTTTACAATAAAATGTTTGCTATACCATTGAAATTAAACTTTTAAATTTCAGAGATACGAGGCTTGTAATTACAACAATTAAAATAATTTCGTATAATACAACTACAAGTTTAAGATTTCCTCTCTCTCTCTCTCTCTCTCTCTCTCTCTCTCTCTCTCTCTCTCTCTCTTACGTGCTGCTGTAAAGTATTTTTTGGCGCTTACTTCATAAATATAAGAAAGAAAAAAAATTAATAAATAAAAATTCCATAATACAATTTTACATGTACTTATATATAAAAAAAACTTAGTGATTTACAACGTGGGCGAATAATTATGAGGTACAACATTTTAAATTCACTCATAGTATACATTTTTTTTTTTTATCAGGAACATCAAGTATTTATTAATTAAAACTTTTTAAAATTTTCATCTTTCATACTTGATAAATAATTATATATTACTTTTACTTTTTTTTTTTTCTTTATCTTTCCAAGTAGCCCCCAAGCACTTTTTTTTTCTTGCGAAAGTGCAATTGATATTACTTTATATATAAGAAAATAGTTTTCTATAAAACCATAACTACTGCCCATCCTTTCACTCTACTGTAAAATTACCGCATGATTTTTTTTCTTCTTAAACTCCTCTCTTTCCTCACTATGTTTACGTTATTTAGCTAAAGTACTTTCTTAGCTCGCAATTATACTCGGCACTTTTGTTCATTCTTGCATATACAACATTCATCAAGTGTGACTTGATTGCAATTTACTTCGACTTTTCTTCTGGGGAGCAATTTAATTCAATTTTTTTTTATCTGTCTACATCATGATTTGTTTTTTATATAAATATACTGTATAATGTACTTTTACCGCCCAAGAGGAATAATAAAAGGTTTACTTCTCTCTCTCTCTCTCTCTCTCTCTCTCTCTCTCTCTCTCTCTCTCTCTCTCTCTCTCTCTCTCTCTCTCTCTCTCTCTCTCTCTCTCTCTCTCTCTCACTCACACGATGAAACTGGGTAATTTTAGTGTAATAAAATTACTTTTTATTATTTTTGCTTGCTACAGCTTTTTTTTTTCTCTATATAATTATAATTCTAAGTTAAAAATTTATAGAAGTTCAAAAAAAAAGATATTATATAGAAAATCAATGGGTATTGATTACTCCCGCACATATTCTTATTTTATATAAGTATACATTATATAAAGAAAATGTATTGCGTGCGTATTTATATATACATAAAAAAAATATTGGTTTTAAGTTGCCAATAAATTGGTTATACATTTACAATAAAAAAAAACAGAGTATTTATTTTTTGTTCTTCGTCAGTTATATAGTATAATAAGTTGTTGCATCTTTACGACTTTGCCCTGAATGGACGATCTCTGTGTGTTATACACGCACGACTGCCTTTCAAATGAATCTCACGGTTCAATGCGAAAATGCGAGTGAAGTGGGCGTGACTGGCTTTTTTTTTTTTTTTTTTTTTTTTTTTAATAGTGAGAGATAGACATTACACACGAGACATTGTTTTGGTTTGAGGCGCTGGATCAGTGATGGCAAGCAGCAGCATAGACCCCTTTCACATCCTTGCGCTTTGTCGCCATGTTTGTGGTGCCTAATGCATTGTCCAGCATAGGGGAAACTTCGTTTTTCCTAATTTTTCACATAAAAAATAGTTTATTTCAACTCAACAAATTTTTCTCATATCCTTCGAGCTTATTAGGAGCTAGAAATAAGGCTTTGATTGAGGTTTGAAGCTTCTTTTGCTATTAAAAAAAACAAAAATAATGTTTTTCCTATGCTGGCCTATGTATTCCTGACCATATATATATATATATATATATATATATATATATATATATATATATATATATATATATATATATATATATATATATATATATATATATATAATCAATAATGTACCAACACAAGTGGTACTCTGCAGGGACTGACTTTATATTATACGCTAAGACAAAAGCAGTAACCAAATATTTTAATCTACGGTTGGATTAAAATTAAAAGCAACAATTAAACAACACTTTTATCAATTGTAAGCCATTCTCGCAAATTCTCAATATCTATATAGTTGACACAAGTAGCTTTAAATGAGGCCATAGAGGTTATCGGTTTAAAAAATTGTTAAAAAATTTCTATGGCTTAAAACACGTAAAAGTATGTCTAGTATTTCTCATTTAAATTTCTCCGAAATCGGTGGAGTAGTTTTCTCAAAAATCGCAAAAAACGTGTTTTTCTCCATAAGCGTAATGTTAAATTAGGAGACCCTTAGCTTTCCCCGCAGCACCCCGCGCGCTAAACCGATAACGTCCATTAAGTATCTACAGTCAAAATTTGGAACTCCTCATACACTTCCTTAATTTCATTCATCATGTAAGATCTCATTGAATCTAGGACAAAACTCATGTAATTGTTTTTAGTGAAATTTAATGAATTAGTACATGATTTATAATATAATAATAAAAAAAAAAGGTGTATAATTAAAAATTTTATTAATATTTGACGAGGTTTCTTTCACGATTTTTTTTTTCTGCAATAGAGAATCGTGACATGCCTTTTAAAATCTTCCCTTTATACTCTCTCTCTCTCTCTCTCTCTCTCTCTCTCTCTCTCTCTCTCTCTACTTGATAGATATTATTTTTTCTTGTGTTCAATAGCTGATATCTTATACCATCAGTAAATCATAATATGTGGTACTGTACACTGTATATAATATACGAAGCAGTCACATAAATTGACTTCCACTCTCCCTTACACTATACATCACTTTCTTTTCATTTTTTTTTTTTTTTCTTCTTCTTCTTTTTTCTATTATTGACAAATGGAATAAAGAAAATGTAAGTTATATTATACAATAAAAATATTTGACCATATTTCATAATATAAAAGTCAATCTCAAACAAATAATAATAATAAAAATTACAATAAAATACCAATTGAACATATAAGATCGGAAATCAATTATTATCAACTTATCGGTAGAGCACGCTACTCTATCACCACGCAGCGCAAGAAAAGTTATAAAGGAACCCCTAAATTCCTGTATGTACAGCTCTGGCCAAAAGTTCCCGAACGATTTGCATAGGCAACCCGCAACTACACTATGTTATCTTTATGAGAAAACGCAGCGGCCGCCGCTGCCCCGTTCGGGAACTTTTGGCCAGAGCTGTACAGTATTGCCTATACATGTTTTTACATTTACTTATTTTTTATTACTTTTTGTATGCGTCAATTCCCTATAGTGACTTATGGGGACTCTAGAGATGCCTGGAGGACGAACATTATATTGAGGGATAGTACACACGCTTTTACGTATTTAAACTTTTTTTTTTAAGGGTGTGCCAAAACGATATAAAGCCTATACCAATAACATTGCACCTTTGTTCCATCATAACTTGGTAACTATAATTACTCTATATTATTGAAATTTACACCAAAAGTGTAACAAAAAAATAAGCGATGCGACGAAAAAAAAATAATTTTTTTTTACCAAATATTTGAGCAAATTATTTTTAATAGAAGAACGCCTGTAAAGTAGGCAGCCAGAAATACAAGGCCAAACAAAATATTTTTCTCCCTTCTCTCGGTACTTCCTGTCGCTCGAGCAGTGAGAGCCGTCGTCGACTCAGTATTATATTTTCTTGCAGAATATTGTAAGTTTGGTTTTGTCACATTTTGTTCTTTCACAAAATTAAAATTTCATTCTTTCTCGCGTCGTGTGCTGCTTTGTTGAATATGTAATTCTGAATTCTGTTATTACTGCTACTTTTTTTTTACAAAATAAATAAATCTTATACTTGTAAATTTATTCTTGTAGAATAAAATACGGAAAATGTTTACCTATTGCATGCTGCATTTGTGTATCATAAATCATAATATATAATAATATATTATGTATAGCATTTCATTCATAATAAAATAAATTCAGTAATTACTGATATTCTTTAATTTTTGACAAGAATCTTTTTTTTTTTTTTTTTTTTTTTTTACTTTTCTTTACAAGTGCTTTTTTTTATTTTTTTGTATAAACCATGGAAAGTATATAAACTACGTTTGCGCGCATTACGTCATATTGTGCTGCATTTATGTCCGGATATACAGCAATAATAGAATATTCAACATTTAGATTTATATAAGTTTTATTTTGACATTTTGATTCATAAAATTTAAGTTTTCTCTCTCTCTCCCTCTCTCATGCGATTGCTTTACTAAATATATTATATTCTAAATTCAGTGATGACACTGTAACAGTTTATTTGGCTATAGTCGCTACAGGCAATAATGTGACTCAATTTTTTTAGATTGATTGTTTGATTGTGAGAGAGAGAGAGAGTATTCTCCATTTATTATTTTATTTTGATACATTTTATTTTTCTGTTAGTTTTCGCTTTCTTATATTGTTGCGATCATAAAACACGGAAAGTAAAAATTTTAATTTATACTTTCCGTATAAATATATTACGTAATTACGTAATATGCGTTATTTTTTGTGCTGCATTTATGTCATTATAGCAATAATAATAACATTCAAAATCGTTATTATTTTTATATTCAATTTTAGTTATACATTTTCTTTCATAAAATTATGATTTCTTTCTCTCTCTCTCTCTCTCTTTGAGTATAAAGATTGAAGAAGTCGACAAGAAGACGATACAGCGTGTAACATGTTCGCTGCGATAGTAGAGCGGAGGGTAGTAATATTTTATTATACGCTCGCCGTTCATTTCCTGGATAGAAGGACACTCACAATAAAAGAGCCTTTGATTTGCAAAAATATTTTTATGTTTCTTATTTATTAGAATAACAGGAAAAAAACAAACAAAAAAGAACAAACAAACAAACTGTGGGCTTTACGGAAACTAAACATGTGATAGTACTACTTTTTCCCGCCTTTTTTGGTGCCGCGTATTTTGAATGACAAATGCAGAAATAAGGCTAATGGGACGACTAAAGACCCCAAAGACATGTCAAAATCATCGCTAAAGACGCTAGATAATTTATTGAAGGTATTTCACGCAAGAAAACATCAAATTACGAGGAAAACGTGCAGTAAATTGAAATTATACGTCTTAAAATTTGTATCGTCACTGAATACTTTGGCGCAATTTTATCCATGGCGCGTGACTTAAATAGTGAGAAAGAAAACAGTCCAGAAGGGTTTATTTAGCTACACTCAAACATATTAGTGTAACAAACTAAAGAAACAGACACTGAAATGTATTTATCAACGTAATAAAAACATTTAAGATGAATTTTAGGTGTAATATTATGATTATTGCTGCACAGCTATCTGTTTGATCAAATGCCTCTCTAAATGGCCGATAGATGGTTGTAGCTTCTACTTTATTACTGCCACCTATCGGCCATTTAGAGAAGCACGACCGTCTCGGCAAACCGATGGCTGTGCAGCAATAATCATAATATTACACCTAAAATTCATCTTAAATGTTTTTATTACGTTGATAAATACATTTCAGTGTCAGTTTCTTTAGTTTGTTACACTAATATGTTTGAGTGTTAGCTAAATAAACCCTGCTGGACTGTTTTCTTTCTCACTATTTAAGTCACGCGCCATGGATAAAATTGCGCCAAAGTATTCAGTGACGATAGAAATTTTAAGACGTATAATTTCAATTTACTGCACGTTTTCCTCGTAATTTGATGTTTTCTTGCGTGAAATACCTTCAATAAATTATCTAGCGTCTTTAGCGATGATTTTGACATGTCTTTGGGGTCTTTAGTCGTCCCATTAGCTTTATTTCTGCATTTGTCATTCAAAATACGCGGTACCAAAAAAGGCGGGAAAAAGTAGTACTATCACATGTTTAGTTTCCGTAAAGCCCACTGATGTTCTTCAAAGCTCAGATATATAGAATAAAAAATCGAGTCTTTTTATTTTCTTGTCAAAAAAGTGTATTAGTTACTACAAATTGCATTTAGAATTACATATTTATATTGTAAATCAAGTGCACGCATACTAAACGCGAGATAGAGAGAGAAATCGTAGTTTTATATGAAACAAAATTTACAAAATAAAACTTAAATACAAATTATCTACATTTTGGATGTTATTATTTATTTCTTATGACATAAATAAATATCAGGTGATTTACACATTCCGTGTTTCATTCAACAAGGAAAAAATAGTAAACAGAAATGCAAATTATTAAAAATACATAATAATAAAAATAAATTAAAAATACCATGTATCTCTCTCTCTCGCAATGCATAAAAAAAATGAGAAATAAAATTTCTTGTCAAGTAACGTGTCCATAAATATAGCAGGTGCGTGCGATGTGAGAGCTGAGAGAGACCGAGAGAAAGAGAGTGTGGAATAAAATTTTAACAAAACTTGACAAAATCAAACATACAAAATTCTGCAAGAAAATAATACTGAGTGAGACGGCCGGTTCTCACTGCACGTGCGACAGGAAGTGGCGACGGTTGGGGAAGAAATGGTTTTCCCGACTCTCTAGCTGTGACTTTGATTAGGAAAACAATCACTCGGACAACCAACATGACTAAATAATAATTATAATAATTTCGATTTTTTTTCGGTGGGTAGATACGATTACGCTGATAACAATGATGTAAAAATAAATTCAAAAAAGTTAGTACATGCATGGACGACACTGTTGTAAAAACGAAACGCCATAAGGTTTATAAGGAAGACAAGTAACGCCATCCATTGATTTAGTTTGGCGGATTTCATTTATGTACATCGTTAACGAAATTAACTCAGAACGGAAATACAGCACACATTAAAAAAATTAATATTAGTTATTTTATGTAATTTCCCTATTACGGTTATATTGCAAGTATAAAAATTGAATGCAAATGAAGATATCAGTGAAATAAAATGTTGAAAACTGTACGATATTCAGGCTAGAGAGAGAGAAATGATATTATACCTTATAGGGTGTATGCGAATGACATCATATTTATTGCGCTTGGAGGCCATACTGGAGTAGTGAATAGCATTGCTCAGCATAGGACAAACTTCATTTAAGCCAATTTTCTTTGGGAAATAGGTTCATTTTTTGCTATAGGGTGTATGCGGATGACGTCACATTTATTGCGCTTTGAGGCCATACTGGAGTAGTGCATAACATTGCTCAGCATAGGACAAATTTCATTTAAGCCAATTTTCTTTGGGAAATCGTTTAATTTTTTGTTATTGTTATTTTTCTCACATACTTGAGCTACTAATTCAACACATTTACAACATCCAAGCTTTCAAAAATATTGCATAGTGTTTTTAAACTGGCAAAATGATTTTTTTTCCTATGTCACCCATGTTATTGAGTTATCCAATATGGCGGCGACTTTAACATGAATGCATAGACCCTATTGTTATTTTTCTCACATACTTGAGATACTAATTCAACATATTTACAGTATCAATGCTCTCAAAAATATTGCATAGTGGTTTTAAACTGGCAAAATGATTTATTTTCCTATGCCACCCATGTTATTGAGTTATCCAACATGGCGTCGACTTTAACATGAATGCATAGACCCTATATATTTCACGTATCAGCCTTGAGTCGATTTGCCCTGCAAGTATTAGCTTGGGGTAGATCACACCATTCTGAACATTTTAATTTCAAACTTCGATACACCAAAAGGGGATTGAAAGCTTCATTGCTTGAAAACTCGTCTTCTTTTTCAATCTACATTTCTCTCTCTCTCTCTCTCTCTCTCTCTCTCTCTCTCTCTCTATACTCTCTCGCCTTTCTCGTTTTCTCGCGATTCGATCCCTCGTATTTTATATCAAGAGGTGCTCGCTCGTGAAATTGAAACGCAAAATCAAACATCAAATTTATTCATCCATTGAATTGAACTACTAAGATGTTATTATAATATATATAAAGATGAGGTAATTGCTAATAAAACATTTTATTTTAAATATATCTTTATCTTTTATAAATCTTCTTTTTATATTTTATAAATTTTTCCATTTAAATGGTTTCATCTTCTTTTTTTCATCTTTTCTTTTTTTCTTTTTGTTTCTTTTAAAAGATAACATTTCTTTATGAAGTTTAAAAAAGATATTATAGCTTTGTGAACTTTAATTTTTTGGCAAGTAGAAACATCAAATAAGTTTAAACTTTATGCTATAATATGGATACTCTGTCTTATTTGAAATATTAATTATGACAACAATATTAATACAAAAGAAAGTGAAACAAAGTCTGCATAAAATAAAGACCTGTTTACCCGATGTTATTTTTTTAATGTACCAGTATTACAATGTGTAATATAATGTAATTACAATTGTTTATACATGTATATTATTTCTAAATTGATTTTTTTTTCAACTGTCTTTGTATGACAGAGATAGACAGAAAAGGAACTAATGCTGCACGAAAAAAATTATCTAAAGAGTTACACTATTTAGACTTTTTTTTTTTGTAATTTATTTGTTAGATATATACACAGTTTTTTAGAATCTAAAGAGCTGAAGAAATTACGTTTATACTAACTTGTTACTGCTAAACTTTTTTCAACCAAGTTATTGGTTTGTACTGAAGAGTTACATCTATATATTTATGTAACTGAATAATTTCTTAAATTTATGTTTTCCGGGTGTTCGTAAACCCTCTCTGTTTTGCGCTTTTTTTTTTTTTTTTTTTTTTTTCCGTTGCAAGAAAACATGGTTTACGAACAACACTACTGTTAGCCCATGGACTATTAGTAAATAATATGAGAAGCAAACTAGGCCCCGACTTTTATAATCTTATAGTTGATGGATATATTTGAGCAGTAGCTTTAAGATTGCTAGCACAAGAAGATCGACGAAGGATTGTGAGATTGTAACATTTACTACACATTAAAAATATAGGGTGTATGCGGATGACGTCATATTTATTGCGCTTTGAGGCCATACTGGAGTAGTACATAACATTGTTCAGCATAGGACAAACTTCATTTAAGCTACTTTTCTTCGGGAAATCGGTTAATTTTTTGTTATTGTTATTTTTCTCACATTCTTGAGATACTAATTCAACATATTTACAGCATCAATGCTCTAAAAAATATTGCATAGTGGTTTAAAACTGGCAAAATGATTTTATTTCCTATGCCACCCATGTTATTGAGTTATCCAACATGGCGTCAACTTTAACATGAATGCATAGACCCTATATTGTATCCGTGTGAATAGGTCGTCGCTTATCAAAGTCAAAATTCTTACTTAATCATGTTATCAATTAATTTAAATATTTTTCAAATTCCTGCATATTTTTTTTTTATACATTTTTTTCCCAAAAAATATATGTGTTAGACAATTTTTATATACCATCAAATTTTGCGATTTAAAAACATATATTTAAATGTTTAAAAAAAATACAAAGTGGATCAATATTGTACAGTTTTATAGGGCTGCTTTTTTTTTTTTTAAAGGCACGTTTATTAAGAAAGTGTGCCTCATAATTTTAAAGTAAAGCTGTGGTTTCAAATTAGAGAAGGCAAAAAATATATTTCATATTTTATAGTTTTTATAATTTGCACACGATATTTCATGACTTAAAGAATTATAAATATTATACATAATGTAAAATATAGCTCTACTGACTGAGTGAGAACGAAGTCACTTTTTTGTA
The DNA here is from genome assembly GCA_949318235.1 of Ecdyonurus torrentis. Lineage (NCBI taxonomy): Eukaryota > Metazoa > Arthropoda > Insecta > Ephemeroptera > Heptageniidae > Ecdyonurus > Ecdyonurus torrentis. Next base: position 450,400 of record OX439130.1, read on the forward strand.
GCGCCAACAAAGAAATTAAAAGCAAACAGAAAATGGCTAACAATTTAATTAATTTTAAAATAAAGTAAACTTGGCTTATGTTCATATAATATTTTTGATATGAAAACTCATCATAAGAACTTCAGTTTATTTTATAAAATATATAATTTCAAGTTTGGGCAAACCTATAATATGAAACACTCTGACAAGCGATTATTGTTAAAAAAAAAATAGTCAGAGGACCATGTAAGATGGTATGTACCTTTTTTGGCCTCTTAATAAAAATAAATTATTATTATTATATTATTATTATTAATTTAAACTGCACAGAAAAAGAAAGGCATTAAATTTATGCTTAACGTCCATGACATTATATATAGCATAAATGTTGCTAAATGGAAAGAAGCATAAATAATTATGCTATAGGGTGTATGCGGATGACGTCATATTTATTGCGCTTTTAGGCCATACTGGAGTAGTGAATAACATTGCTCAGCATATAGGACAAACTTTGTTTAAGCCAATTTTCTTTGGGAAATCGTTTAATTTTTTGTTACAGTATTGCTATTTTTCTCACATACTTGAGATACTAATTCAACATATTTACAACATCAATGCTCTCAAAAATATGGCAAAGTGTTTTTAAACTGGCAAAATGATTTTTTTTCCTATGTTACCCATTTTATTGAGTTATCCAACATGGCGTCGACTTTAACATGAATGCATAGACCCTATACTAAACGTAATATATATGCTGTGTAACATAGGTAGATAAATAAATATTAACTAATGAAGGAACAACTGTTTTTTAGGCTGACTATAAGCGATTTTGCTCACATCCGCTTCCGTTCCGACGTTCTGCGCATGCGTACTACGTAGAAACGGAAGCGGATGTGACCGATACTGGCTAAACTCGGCCTCAAACTATAGTTGTTCCTTTATTAGTCAATATGGTATTATGCATTACAGCATAAATTATGTCGTAATGGAATAAGTTTAGCTAAAACGGGTTAGACGAATTATTATATATTTATTTTTGATAGTGTTTGTATATCTAAATTTTTAAGTTTCGCCTCAATTTAAATTTTTAATGTGCTGCCAGTAATTGAATTATGTTATTAATTAAGTCGTAGAATTGTAATTATTGTGCTAAAGAATTGTATTTAAATCATTAAAAAAAAAGTTTATTGCCATTCCAAACAACACCCAACAATAAAAAAATCCACCCCGTGTTTTGTATTTATTTATTGTTATAAAGAAAAAAAAACTTGAAGTACACAAATTATATTAAGAGGCCGTAATAAAAATTAGACGTAAATACGTGAGATTCACATTAAATTGTAAGATTATGTTCTATTTGATTTATTTTGACAAAAGTCATTTTTACAACGTAATAATTTTAAATAAAGTGTATGTGCAAAATAAATAAATACAAACTTATTTCTACGCTCTACTGCTGTAAATAAATATATCATTATACTAAAAACTTATCACAGCTGTGTGTGTACGATATAGTAGTAATAACATCCTAATTTTTTACTGTTGGCTACATTTATTTCAAATGCACCGACCATTTCATTGCAGATTTTTTTTTTTAGATCACTCGAACTTGTTAATGATTCAATGCTGTTAATTTTATTTTAATTATTGTAATTATACTTATAATTCTCATATAAAAACCTTTAAAAACTCATCAATTTTTAATACAATATTCTCTCTCTCTTTCTCTCTCTCTCTCTCTCTCTTTCTCTCTCTCTCTCTTACACAGAAGTCATTATTCCAAACAGTAAAACGTAAATGATCGCATTGCATTAAAATTTTATTATTCTATATTTGCATTTTGTGCTTGTTATATCTTTAACCAGCATCAGTATAGAGAGAGAGCACATTTTAATGCAGAGTAGTTGAGTGCTCCTTGTAATTAAAACAAAATACTGATACAATTAAAAATTATAGCCTAAATGCCCGCATAATATTGTCTTTACTTGTAACAAAATGAATTATGACAAGGAAACGTGCAAATTACCTGGCAACTTTATATTACGTACTGTAACTTTATTTGAGTATTTCTGGAACATGATCAAATATCTTCAAATTGATATTCAAAGTTATAGGTATTCGTTTTTATTTGCCCTTTTCTTGAGAGGGATTTTTTTCCCCGCTAATTTAATATTTTTATCAGCTTAAAGCATGTTAAAGTGTCGGTAGATATAATATACGACCTTTCTCTCTTCAAAATGTGGTAATGTTCTCAAAAATCGCTTAGGATAGATGCTGCAATGCTATAAATGATAAGAAATTAGGCGTTCCTTATACCATTTTCTTGCGCTCGTCTTATATAACTATATGGGGGGGGGGGGGGGGGTACTGTTCGTCATTATCGGTAGTAAACCAAAGTAAAACCTTTTTTTTTTTTTTTCATAAAAATAATGCACAAGTAGTGAACTATTATTTTTAATACATTAACCAGCGCCAACAATTTGCTATAGTATATAGGGTCTATGCATTCATGTTAAAGTAGACGCCATGTTGGATAACTCAATAACATGGGCTGCATAGGAAATAAAATCATTTTGCCAGTTTTAAACCACTATGCAATATTTTTGAGAGCATTGATGCTGTAAATATGTTGAATTAGTATCTCAAGTATGTGAGAAAAATAACAATAACAAAAAATTAACCGATTTCCCGAAGAAAATTAGCTTAAATGAAGTTTGTCCTATGCTGAACAATGTTATGTACTACTCCAGTATGGCCTCAAAGCGCAATAAATATGACGTCATCCGCATACACCCTATAGGATCAATAAATTATATAGGCTCTCTTATGCATCTATGCATTACAAGATTTAAAGCATATATACACACACACACACACAATGAAGAAAGAAAAAAAAAAGCTCTCGTTTTAACCCTCATCGAGTTTACCCCGCGTACTTGTATATAAGATCTTTTAGCCAGTGCCAAGTTACATTTTGGCTAGGCTAGAGTTTTTGCCTTAAATCAATAGTAACAAATACGTAAAATATACACACACAGTGACACACACACACACACACATAAGCAAAACATACTGCTGCAGAAATGTATAATAATACTCTAACAAAAAAATAATACACTAACTATATACCCAAAGAGATTTGCGTATATACTTTATATATTCGCCGAAATATGTATATGTAATAACCTCAGATATAAATATTAAATATTTAAAACTCTATATCATAAATATGTATTTTAACCCCTTTTTTTTATAAAACTTGGTATTAGAACACATAAAATTTTAAAGTAATGCAGTTAGAAAATTATTCTAACATTTTGAAATAAAATCAATAAATTTATATGATCATAAATATCTCTATTTTACGAGCAATGTTGCATTTAACTTTGAAATATACTTTTCTTTTTTTTTCGCATCACGTGTGACGTATATAAAAATAGAGACATATTTTTTATCAGTATTTTAGTATTAAACTTGTATTTTTTTACGATGTAACACGTAGTATTTCTGTTATCTTTACTTTTGTCACTGCGTGATGCTAAAAATTTATATATAAAGTTTTTGCTATCTTTTCTTCTATACAGAAGCCATCTTATCAAATGTTGATATTAGCACAGAAACAATTTTACCGTTCACTAAATGCTAAAATAATTAGTAGGTATAATAAGAAGTAACATTTAAAGGCATAGACAACATGAAAACATATGCAATTATATCACAACACACTTCTTGTTGGGACTTACATAAATAACATTAATTGGTCTCAAAACCCAACTGTAGCGCCGTAGCAGAGTGATTAGAAAATTTTGATTTGTGCAACCTGCACAACATTTTCATACTAATTTTTGCATGTTTCTGACGTCATTAACAGAAATATTCACAAAAATTGCATACTTTACAGTATTTTTACGCTCTCTTGTGGGGCTACATTTACATGGTAAAAATTATCATTAGTTTTGTAGATCCCATTTTGTGTTTAATGGTTAAAAAGAACGTGTTGTTTCATGTTTTCTATGCCTTTAAGAAGGTATTTATTATAGAGAACTATTTTGAGTGCTTTGATTTGTTATGTATTACATTTTAATATAATAATTCAATATACAAAAGCTGGCAATTCAACAATGGCAATAACCTAAACTAATGCATTAAATTGTGTTATGAATGTTGGATGAAAGAAAGAAATAAAGAATCAAACTTATCGGTGATTAAAGTTTCTTGAAATTTTCTATATAGGGTGTATGCAGATGACGTCATACTTATTATGCTTGGAGGCCATACTGGAGTAGTGCATAACATTGCTCAGCATTGGACAATTTTAAACTTTATTTAAACCAATTTTCTTTGGGAAATTGGTTAATTTTTTGTTATTGTTATTTTTCTCATATACTTATGAGTACTAATTCAACATATTTACAACATCAATGCTCTCAAAAATATTGCATAGTGTTTTTAAACTGTCAAAATTATTTTTTTTCTATGCCACCCATGTTATTGAGTTATCCAACATGGCGTCGACTTTAACATAATTGCATGCACCCTATAGCTTCAAACACGTAAAAGTTGTGTCTACGACGCAGTATCCCTGCTTTTTTGAATATTTCTGGACTCCAGTGCAGTAACTGCTTTCTTGCAATAACAAAAAAAAAGTCCCACAATGATAGCGGATATAGGAAATTAGGTGACTCTCACAGCACCTCACCGATAACCTCCATTGGGGGGTTATATCGATGAAAACATGCAAAAATGTGCATCTACTATCCCTCTTTTAAAATTTTCCTGCACCAGTATACAGTTTTATCTTAAATTTACAAGTTAGTATAATAATAATAACACTATAAAACATGGGCCCGCAATGCTATAAAATAATTTAAGCTCCCTCTTTTTCCCGCGTCTCCTCTGACTGGCTGATGCACTTCTCGGGTAAGCCCTATGCATAATATAAATGAATAATAAAAACTAAACTTGCATATTTAATCTTATTATCCCCAGCTGATCTCAATGCATACAACTGATTATTTTAAACAATAAAAATGCAATGCAATTCATTACGAATTTAAAAAATATATTTCTCTCGTTTGAAAATTCAAAAATTAGCATAATAATATTTTATATAAATATAACTATTAAAAAAAAACGATTAATTCAATGAAATGGCATTTAAAATAAAGATTTAAAAAAAAATCTCTGTAATTATACCTAAACAGACAAAAACAAATCCTCTCTTCATCCCCTAAATACACAGCGTTGTTGTTGATTTTATGCCATTATTTCTTAATGTATAAGCATTGGGGAGGGAGATAATTTGGCACCACCACAAAACCTTTATATATATGCATCTGCATTTGAAAAATGCGACACTTTGGAACAAGGTACGATTTTTTACTGCCAACAAAACTTTCAAACACAGATGAATAACGATCCTTTTTTTTTTTAACAATTAGATAAACACGTTATATAGTAATGAAAATCAATGATAATTAGGTAATTTAAAATAATTACATACACATGTATATCAAATTATTATCCTTCATCAGAGCATTTTCATTTATAGTTATATCAAAAACGTAATTATTTCAATTTAATGATGATATTTTTACTTTCAACATATTTTCTAAAAAATAATAAAAAAAAAAATTATCGAATCACGTCATAGCTCATATTAAAATATTTTAGGTTATTATATGTATAGAGCAACGTATTAGCTTATAATATATAGGGTGTATGCAGATGACGTCATATTTATTGCGCTTTGAGGCCATACTGGAGTAGTGCATAACATTGCTCAGCATAGGACAAACTTCATATAAGCCAATTTTCTTTAGGAAACTGTTTAATTTTTTGTTATTGTTATTTTTCTCACATACTTGAGATACTAATTCAACATATTTACAACATCCAAGCTCTCAAAAATATTGCATAGTGTTTTTAAACTGGCAAAATTATTTTTTTTCCTATGTCACCCATGTTATTGAGTTATCCAACATGGCGGCGACTTTTACATGAATGCATAGACCCTATACACATAAAAGTTGTATACTATACGATTTAGCGCTAAATTTTGTTTTCATTGAATCATCATTATAACCGCAATCATAACAATGATGCAAAAAAAAAAATGCAAATTTAAAAAAATATATATATTTAGTAAATTCTTTTGATAGAATTTTAAATAAAAAAAGAATGAAGTGATGCTAAATCAATTTAAAAATTAAAAACAATTATTATTTTTCAAAAACTGTGTTGTATAAATTATAGGTTTTAAAGCTTGTGGAGCTAGGACTTTATTTCATATATTATTATTATTAGTATTGAAGCGATACAGGTCAATGAGTCAATAAAAAAAAAGTCGACTCAATATTTTATGTGAAAACTTCTCCTTTTTTTTTATGTATTCATTTTTATAATATAAACATCAAGTTTTTGTAGATTATTTTCCATGGCAATGCACACAGCATTGTTCGTCTGGTCTAGTCAAATATGTTTTATGTATAAACTTTTCAAGCACTTTATTGACTGACTTTTATATATATATATATATATATATATATATATATATATATATATATATATATATATATATATATATATATATATATATATATATATATATATATATATATATATATATATCTCTCTCTCTCTCTCTCTCTCTCTCTCTCTCTCTCTCTCTCTCTCTCTCTCTCTCTCTCTCTCTCTCTCTCTCTCTCTCTCTCTCTCTCTCTCTCTCTCTCTCCTCTCTCTCTCTCTCTCTCTCTCTCTCTCTCTCTCTCTCTCTCTCTCTCTCTCTCTCTCTCTCTCTCTCTCTCTCGATGTAAATTTATATTGAAACTTTTTTTTTATTATTATTATTTAATTTATTATTCAAAATATAATACAAATAAAAATTAATATAATAATGTGACAAATAGAGGCATATTGAAAATATAGGAGTTGAAATTTTGATTTATTATTATCGAAAAGATAAAATTACGATTTTGAAGCTTCTGGGGGGTGTTGCCGTTATACAATATATAGGCAGCAAATGTGCATCATTATTCAAATAAAGATCTGTAAAATTTTCAGAGTTTGTAATATCTTAATACGAAATCTCGATTTTATATTATATTATTTAAAGTATTTATTAATTCTATAAATAGAAAGATTTATAGTTAAGATAATTTATAAAAAAAAAACAGTTTTACGTACAGCTCTGGCCAAAAGTTCCCGAACGATTTGCATAGGCACCCCGCAACCACTGTATGTTATCTTTATGAGAAAACGCAGCGGCCGCCGCTGCCCCGTTCGGGAACTTTTGGCCAGAGCTGTACATTAATGGACCACTTGCAATGAACGAACTTTTTAAAATAATTTGAAATATTCTTAATGCATTTCTTATGGAAAAAATCGTTTTCACTTACTTGTTACAACAATTAAAAACATTTCATTTGCAAGTGGTCCAATGGCATAATTATCAGAGAATAAATTACGTAATGTATGATATATGACATTACATCAAAATTATTGTTAAATTGAGACAACATAAATAATGCTATGCAACAAAATATTTCTGTTATAACATAGTTTTTAATGTAGCATAAATTTTGTTGTAAAATAAACAAATGTAGCTGAAAATGTGCTACAATAATGATAGCGTAATTTTTTACACGTATTCGTTAATTAAAAAAATTGGTGCATAAATCGTAAAATATATATTTGTTCTTAATTTGAAATCATTCAAACTTAATCAAACATAATTTTGAAGCTCTTGTTTTCATTATTTTATATGAAAGAATCAATAATAAGATCATTGAAGAAACTAACGGTATGTATCAATTAATTTAAAATAAATAGCGGCGCAAATATTACGTAAAAATAACTAAAAATCGATGAACACTTGTTTATTACCCATTAAAAAGGGGGAAAAAAAGGAAAATTAAGTTGAAACTTTATAAAATTATTTAATTAATACAATTTAAATTCTTCTCGTTTAAAAAGTGTTTTTCTTAAATTGAAATAACTAAATACATAGAGTTGAATAATCTGGAGATAAAAAGAAATTTAAAGGATTTAAAAGGACAAGGCAAGGGATTTTTTTTTATATTATATTTTTAAATATAACAAGAACAGAAAAGAGAAAAAAGTTTTGTGTATCTATAAAATATGCTGTACAATGTTATACAGCTCTAACTTGGCGTGTAATAAGAAAAAGAAATGTGGATTCAATAAAGCGTCATTGTAATTCTTTGCAACACAAAATATTACACGGAGAAAATAATAGCAAACGTTTAATTTCTTAAGGGAGTAGGGTACCGACTCAAACTTTTACCGTCAAAAAAATCTGAAATTTTGCACAATGATACTTCAGCTTCAGACAATTTTAAATATATAAATCTTTTGGGGGGTTACCGTGCAAATGAATTTTAATTGATTTTTTGAAATTTTAAGCCGATAAGGCCCAATGGTAACTTCAATATTTTTTTCCCTTTTTTTTTCGGGACGGTCAAACATCTTAGAATTTTTTCACGGTTAGGTATGACCATTAGATTCACAATGACACCAAATTTAGACCCAAAACACGTTCTAGTTTTTGAGATATAAGGTCGGTACCCTACTCCCTTAATTAAAGCCATAGACCGCATAAAACAACATGAGCTTTTTAATGAATAAACACGAAATGGGATCTTCAAAACTGATGACAATTTTTACCAGAATGTTAATGTAGCCCCACGAGACAGCGTGAAAATACTGTAAAGTATGCAATTTGCGTGAAAATTCATGTTTATGACGTCAGAAACATGCAAAAATTAGTATGAAAATGTTGTGCGGGTTGCATAAATCGAATTTTCTAATCTGTGCTACGGGGCTAAAGTTGGGTTTTGAGACAAACTAACGTTATTTTTGTAAATCCCATCAAGTGTTTTGTGATACAAATGCTTATGTTTTTCTCCGGTCTATGCCTTTAAGGAGTCACCGGCATAATTGAATGGATACGAAATATAAAACTATTTTGAAAACCCTAGAAAACCCATTAATACTCTACCTCCATAAGAAATGTTAATAATTGTTTTCATTGTTGAGAGGTCATGACGATTGCCATTTAACTGCATGTTATTTTAGTGACAGTTTTGGTGAGAGTACTTGGTATTTTCTAGGGGCTCTAGTAATATAGTGAAAGGCTGCATGTCACTAATACGTGCAAAAAGGAGTAAATAATGAAGCTTCAATCATTCCTTTAAATATCAATTATTTAATTATTTTTCCGGCATTTTAAAGTTACTGAAATTACTGAAAAGTTTTTTTTTTTAAACAAAATGAGTTTGCTTTGCAGTAACTATTTAAATAAACATATTTTCCCAGTCTTGGTAGGAAAAACAAAGAAATGTATTGACATGTTAATTTTACAGCCAAAGTCCCTATATATTTTATTATTTATTCATCCTATTTGTTAGATTTTTTTTTAGTAGTACTTTAAGAAAGTCTAAGAAATCTGTAACCCTTTTACCCCTTCTCTCTTTCCCCCAACCCCTATGGGCAATTTTAGCAGTAGGTACGGATCATCTTTTTTTTTTTTTCCTCTCTCTCTCTCTCTCTCGTGCTCCGAATCACAAAAAGCAGGGTTTACAAACGAGCTTGCTATAGACCCCTTGCACATCCTTGCGCTTTGTCGCCATGTTTGTGGTGACTAATGCATTGTCCAGCATAGGGGAAACTTCGTTTTTCCTAATTTTTCACATAAAAAATAGTTTATTTCAACTCAACAAATTTTTCTCATATCCTTCGAGCTTATTAGGAGCTAGAAATAAGGCTTTGATTGAGGTTTGAAGCTTCTTTTGCTATTAAAAAAATAAAAATGACGTTTTTTCTATGCTGGCCTATGTATTCCTGACCAACAAAATGGCGGCTCTTAAATATGAGTGCAAGCGGTCTATTAACAGTTGTACAGACTATGAACGTAACTAAGAAGATTTTTTGCACTTTCAAAATTAAATATATTATTAAATTAAGCTCTGTTTCTGTCACAGAAAAAAAAAATGACAAACGGCAGCCAAATCAATTGAAAACACATAGATAGGTTTAAAATTAATTATTTGTTAGGGATAATTTTATAGACACTTAAAATACAGTTGTTTCAGACACACTTTTACGTGTTTTAAATTATGATAAAAAGAAATCCATGTTAAATTGAACATAATATGAGAGAACTTTGTTTTTCAGTGTATGTACTGTAGAGCAGTAAGCAAGCGCACAGGTGCAGTATATTATTGTAGTATAACAAATGTGCTCTGTATAATAGAGCAAGCTTAATATGTAGCATATTGTAATATAAGTAATGCATATATTAATTTGTATGGTGCAAGTGTACAATATAGTAAGTTCAGATATATAACAATTATATACGTAAGTATAAGTACGGCAATGTTCAAATAGACAATAGAGATTGCTAAGAGGGTAAAATATAATTATATTATATCGTACACTACTTACTTATTGTACTGACTTTGTATATATATAATAATATCTGCTTCGCTTCATGAACAACAACAATATAACAACGAAAGTTTATTTTTATATATATATACCACGTCATAAAAATCATTCAATTGTGATTTTTATTACAGATCTTTATTTAAATTATATTCGCATATTAAAATTTTAAGAAATATTTTTGTAGTTTTTTTTTTTTTTTTTTTTTGTAGCATATTGGAGCATTAAAAAAGTTTTCACTTTAAACAAAAATTTTACACTCCCAATTAATTTTTTATATACCTACAGTTTTCATTTTAATTGTCCTTATATTATTTATCCCACGTTAATTAGACATTAATTAAAATTATACATATTTTTAAGCTTTTTTTTTACATGAACACATACAACACTTTTTTTTTTTTTTTTCGTCTTCTAAATCTAATTTTGATTATCACTTCGTAAAAAATAAATAAATAAAAAAAGTTGGTCAGAACTACTTTCTCTCGAAACTATAATACTTATTTGATTTGCTTTTATTTATTGATTGTTCTTTTTTTTTTTTCTTTTTTTTTTTAGACATAATTACTTTTTTTTTTTTTTTTCTTCTTATTTGATATAGATTGACAGGTTAGATTATTTGGGGCAGGAAACTGTAGATTGGCTTGGGGAGAGTCGTACAGTACATACATACAATATAGATCGAGTGTAAAATGTCTATCTAATATGTGTCACTTTGTCATTATTTGACACGACAAAAAGCTATATAATCTAGTAGTGGACTCCAAGCACGCGCGCGACTTTAATGTTTGTCACGCATTGCTACCTATCTCACGCCTCTTAATATCTCTTACACTTTTCAATTTCGACGTCAAAATTTGCAACAGGAACCAAAGAAGGAACAAAAAAAAAAGAGACGACTATGACAAATTCCTCATGCTTGTCAAGCAGAAATTTTTTATATATTGTTGTTAGGTTTTATCTCAAAATAAAATAAAAATAGAGACTCTAGGTATTACACGGTAGTTTTTATGTTCATAGTTTATCAATAGAAAACTTTCAATCAAAATGATTTCCACTAAAAAATGCGGAATAAAAAAAAACATAATAAATAGGAAGCAGGAGCTTTTCAGATTATTCTTTTTTTCAATTGATATACTGTATAATATCAATGGGCTTTTTTTTTTTTTTTTTTTTTTTTTTTTTTTCTTTCTTAAACGTAAAAGTGTGCCTAGTATTTTTTACATTTATCTTGCCTCACAGCAGTTGTTTAAATGGTAAATACAGATAATAATAATACCAAATTTTGCCATAAATAATTAAGGATAGAAAATTAGGGGTTGCTCTCCTTTTTCCGTGCTTGTATAATAGTTGCTTATACTCCGACCGTATAAGCCCCATTATAGAAGAGAAGGTTTTTTTATGATTTTTTTTCCATTAAAAATGTAAGGGAACTCAATAAAGTATTGCATTCATATAAAAGTACAGGATTCATAGGTCTTTTTTTTCTTTTTTTTTTAATTATATATTGTCTTTTTGAAAATATATTTAAATATTTTACTGATTACTGCAAAACACAAGACGTAAATATACAGTCTGCGACTTATAAATATTTAAAAAAATACGACTTTCTAAATAATTAAATACAATTTTCTTGTTAGAAGAAAAAGTAGTAAAAAAATTTTCAATTGTATTTTTATTACATATTAATGTTGTTGTTTTGTTTTGCTTACTGGTATGGTTTAAATTCATGAAAATGTAGCATTGAAGCTGCTAAAGAGTTTTGGTGCAGACAAAAGATCGAAACTAAAGTTCCGCATAGTTGCGGCTGTAGAAGCGAGAAGTTCCGGCAAATGAGAGCCGGTTTTCACGCGCGGTCTGAGTGTTATTGTACTCCGTTAATATATTATAATATATTATAAAACTCGACACCGGATATTATTTGAGAATAAGCTAATTTGCATGTGATTATGATCTCTCTAATATAACGCACACCTTTTTATTTATTACTATTATTATTATGGATCATCGTGCGTTTAGATAGAATCAGGTGTCTGTCGCAATAATGGTTTTATACAAAGACATTAACCCTGCAACGCTATTTGATTTTTATAATGTGTTTTGTGAAGACTGGAGTTATTAACACTTTAAAAACAGCTAATTAGCTTGTCACTGCTCATTAATACATACATACAATAATTGTAGCTTAAAAATATTATTTTATAATTTTTTCTCATATAAATCTAAAATTTGTTTGAATAATTTTGCGCTAAAATAATTAACATTATTAATTAAATTATGTATTTTAGTGCTATTGAAAGTCAAGAAACGATGGTATAAATTATAAAAATCTTGTCCTATGTCAATTTCATTGAAATTTTCATAAACAAAGTTAGTACATTGCATGATATGACAGAGAGGAGACAGACAAAAAAAGTTACTCACCTTGCCGTCTTTGCTCGCTTGTAGGTAGTAAACAATCGCGAACATCCATGTTATTGAAAACAAAAGTAATAATTTAACATTTCGTCTCATGGCTGGTAAAATTTTGATGACACAAAAACTACAGGTGGTCTTCAGTACTCTGCCCTAAGTCTACAATTTCAAATATAATATTCTACTTCTTTGTTTTTATGTAAAGTAAGTATGCAGTCGATTAACTTTCAGCTCTCTCTGCACTGATGATCCGAGCTGTTCAGCACACAGCTGCCAACTGCACCAGAACTAAATTTTTCCTCCAACTAAAACTCCCAGTCGAATTACACTAAAATAATGAAAATTTTATGACTTTAAACCTTGCTATGCCATCTATTGACAAACTGTGGGACTAGTCAAACTAAAACATATTTTTAAAATTTGCTGTCGGGCGGGGCAAATATAGATTGAGTGTATCCGCATGACATCATCATACTGGATACGACGCCATACTGTAGCAATGAATAACATTGATCAGCTCAACACAGGATAAACATGATTTTTGGCTATTTTCTTAAAAAAAAAGTTTCGTTTTTTTGTCATGCATTATTTTTCTATCTTGCTGGGGGAAAAAAAAAAGAAAAAAAAAAAAAAGGAGACAAGAAACTTATATTATAGGGTGTATGCGGATGACGTCATATTTATTGCGCTTTGAGGCCATACTGGAGTAGTGCATATATAACATTGCTCAGCATAGGACAAACTTCATTTAAGCCAATTTTCTTTGAGAAATCGGTTAATCTTTTTGTTATTGTTATTTTTCTCACAAACTTGAGCTACTAATTCAACATATTTACAACATGAATGCTCTCAAAAATATTGCATAGTGTTTTTAAACTGTCAAAAAGATTTTTTGTCCTATGCCACCCATGTTATTGAGTTATCCAACATGGCGTCGACTTTAACATGATAGCATACACCCTATAGGGTGGTTTCATTCATGGTCAAGTTGACGCCATAAGTGAGCGCTATATAGATGGGCCAGTATAGGAAAATGACTCATTTTGCCAGTTTAAAAATATTTTACAATTTTTTAAAGAGCAAAAAAAAATATATCTATATAATTTTCCAAAGAAAATAGCCAAAAACTACGTTTGTCCTATGCTGAGCAATGTTATATTCATTGCTCAAGAAGAGCATCAAAAAGCACTCAGAATGACATCATGAGTACACACCTTATAGATTTATATAGATGGCTAGTACGGCTAGTGTGTATCTCAAGATTGAAAAAGAAAACGTGCAAGCTTTATGATGCCATTTGAAATTTAATAGAAAACAGGCTACCGATGATAAAAATTTCAGAACTCGTGTGACTTAAAATGATTGTTGAAATTAACATTGACTCTTATGTGACTCTTACGTGAACTACAAAAAGATTTAGATTCTGTACAAACTTGGTGTGATATTATTTATGATATTTATGATCCCGCTAAGTCCAGGAGACCAGTGCGAGACATGTCTCCCCGGGACGTCCCCTCGGGGACCTCTAGGGGACATCACTTTTTTGGCTTAGTTTTGGTCAGAACTGGCTCTAAATATTATTTTAATGGGTTTGCTGTCACTTGTATGTTTTTTAAATATTTGTTATGATAATTTTACGACATTTTGAAATAAAAGGACCCTCTCGAGACCAGTGGAGATGTCTCGAAAGACATCTCTCGGTGGGACCTCGTGGGACTTCATATATAAAAAATTGCATTTTTGTGCATTACTTCAATTATTAAGTACATTTTTCTATATATTTTGGTAGTCTATATGCTTTGCAGTTCATTAAATAATGTTTTTAATAACATGGGACATCTCGAGACCAGTGGAGATGTCTCGAAAGACGTCTTACAGCGAGACCTCGCGGGACAATAAAAAAAAAAATTTGAAGAAAAAAAGTATAAAACAAAAAGTTAATTTAGAAAGAATTAAATTTTTTTTATTCTTCTCTGTAATTTGTTAAATATATAATAATATTTTCTTAAAAAGCGGGATTCTATTTTTTTATTATTATTTTTTTTGTGCCTTTTTTTTCCATTTTTGTATGTTAAATATAAATAGTCTGACTTTCTGATCTTAAATTTTCCGAATTATAATTTACAGTGCATAGTATTTTGTTATTATTTAAAATTTAATAATTTTTGTCATTGACTGTACAGTCACAGTCTTTTTGCCCGTGACTATACTTTTTTGGGGGTTTCCTGGTTTCCTCGAAAACGCGACGCGGTGATTGGCCAGTTGGCCGCGCAGCTGTGCGAAAAACCGTCACTGTTGGTTTTGAACAACCAATCAGCAATCGGGTAAAACGGTCTAACCGAGTCTTACTCGCCATGCATGCTCGCCCGGCTTGCCTAGCGTGCGACAGATCGACAGCCAGGCTAGTGCCGAAATGTTATGTGGCGTGATTGAGTTAGACTTTTTTGTATTGTTATGAAGATTTTGTAAGTTTTTAATTATAAATTTGTGTTATTATCAGTGTTTTATTATCAGGAAAACTTTGTTAAAGGTAATGTAGTCGTTTCAAACGATTTTAATCAATGTTAGGCTAAAAGAAACGTGTTTTTTTTTTCATATGTAACGGCCGCGCGGTTTTCGAGTGTTTGTGCCATGCAAACGGATACTGCACAACATTTGTCATGTAGTTTGAGACGCGTAAACTAATTACGAGGTAATGCTATGATTTTACATATACATATGTTGTTTTTCTTCATATATTATATAAATATACTGCATGTATACATACACACGGAGAGAATTGCCCGAGTTGAAATAACAGAAGTGCGAACCACTCAAGATTTTGAGGTACGTATATACGTACTTTTGTTATTTCAACTCATAATTCTCTCCGTGTAATTTTGGTATATGCCGTATATGTATAAGTAGACAATAAATATCGGTGGAATTTTTTAACAGTACTGCAAAGTATTTTTTCTGCATGTTTTGTATAAACTATGTATGACTTTTTTTTTATATGTAATGATGCCTATTATTATGTATTTATTTTTTAACACACGGGGGCATATATAAGGAAACTTAGATTTCAGAAAGGTTATACGCACGGGAAAAGCATATATTGCATCACCTTGCATATATTTTTTTTCTTTTTTTTTCTTTTTTTTTTCTTTTTTTTTTCTTTTTTTTTTCTTCATAATTTTTTCCATATATTATGTTTTTTTTATATGCATGACCATGCCTTTTTGACTTTTAATTAACAGTTTTACTAATTACGAGGTAAAATTATGATTTTACATATATATTTTAATGCTGTTTTTTCTTCATACAGTATATTATATAAATATACCGCATATACACGGAGAGAATTGCCCAAATTGAAATAACAGAAGTGCGAACCACTCAAGATTTTGGAGTTCCGTGCGTTGGTTATTTCAACTCAGTTAATTCTCTCCGCTTAGACAATAATTATATCGGTGGAATTTTTTAACAGTACTGCAGAGTATTTTTTCTGCATTTGTATAAACTAATGTATGACTTTTTTTTTTAAATGTAATAATGCCTATTATATTATGTATTTATTTAATAACACAACGGGGGTTAATGTTATGCATATAAGGAAACTCAGATTTCGGAAAGGTTGCGGGAAAAGCATGTATTGCATGGCCTTGCGTATATATATTTTTTTCTTTCTCTTTCTCTTTTTTTTTTTTTTTTTTTTTTTTTTTCTTCATAATTTTTTTTTAAGCATTACTTTTCTAAAAATATGCATATATGCATGCCTTATATATTATTTTATTATATTTTTTTATAAGCATCACCATGGCTTTTTTACTTTTAATTAACAGTTTTACTAATAAGTTTTAATTGCACTAACAGTATAATTAAGTGGCAATAATATAACTTATTTATTTTTCATTTATTGTCTCCTCTAAGGAAACTTGTAATAAATCTAGATGTCTTCTGAGGTCCCGAGGTGAGACTTTGAGTGGACATCCTGAAAAAGGTGCCCAAACTTATTTATGTTTCATCCTTTGTTGTGTACAGGGAGTTAAAATATTTAAATGTCTCCTGATTTCCCCAGGTGACACATCAAGCGGACATCATGAACGAGGGCAGGGCCTCCAACTTATTTATGTTATCGCTTGATTGTGTACAGAGTTGAAATATTGAGATATTTCCTGAACTCCACAGGAGAGACATCGAGCGGACATCCTGAACGAGGGGCCCCAAGTAGGCCCTCAACTTATTTATCATTTAATCTATTATTTACAGGGCATTGAAATATTGAGATGTTTCCTGAACTCCCCAGGAGAGACATCGAGCGGACATCCTGAACGAGGGGCCCCAAGTAGGCCCTCAACTTATTTATCATTTAATCTATTATTTACAGGGCATTGAAATATTGAGATGTCTCCTGAAGTCCCCAGGGGAGACATGGACTGGACATCCTGAACGAGGGGCCCCAAGTAGGCCCTTAACTTATTTATCATTTAATCTATTATTTACAGGGCATTGCAATATTGAGATGTCTGCTGAGGTCTTCCGGGGAGACATCGAGTGGACATCCTGAACGAGGGGCCCCAAGTAGGCCCTCAACTTATTTGTCATTTAATCCATTACTTACAGGGCATTAAAATATTGAGATGTCTCCTGAGGTCCCTAGGGGTGACATCGAGCGGACATCCTGAACGAGGGGCCCCAAGTAGGCCCTCAACTTATTTGTCATTTAATCCATTATTTACAGGGCATTGAAATATTGATATGTCTCCTGAGGTACCCAGGGGAGACATCAAGTGGACATCCTGAACGAGGGGCCCAAAGTAGGCCCTCAACTTATTTATCATTTAATCCATTATTTACAGGGCATTAAAATATTGAGATGTCTCCTGAGGTCCCCAGGGGAGACATCGAGCGGACATCCTGAACGAGGGGGCCCTAAGTGGGGCCCAAATAATTTTTTTGCTAAAAATGAGCCAAAATATTTAGTTGTCCCCTAAGGTCCCCACGAAGGATTTCTGGGAGAGGTCCCCAAATATGGGTCTCGTTCGGGACATCTTTTTAGACGTCTAAAATGACATCTCATATGACATCTCGGGGGATGTCTCGCGTGGACCTTAGGGGATGTCTTAAAAGAAGTCTTTTGGATCTAGCGGGATATTATGATACTTGTTTGGGTGTTAATATTACTGATGACTTAAAATGGAATACTCATGTCAATTTAGCTATTGCAAAGTCCTTTAAAATTATTGGTATGTTACGTAGATCTCTTACAGGTACTAGACGTGAGGTGCTAAGAATGGCTTATCTAACTCTTGTTCGTCCAGTTTTGTTATACGGTACTCCGGCGTGGCACCCTGTCACTGCCCTTAACCTTAAAAAACTGGAAAAGGTTCAGAATATAGTGCCACGCGTCTAATTCTTGGCAAAAATTCGTTCCATTATGACAATGGAACAAAACGTAAACATAATAGTAAAACTCTTAATCAAATGTGTAAAATTCCCCCAATTAGTGATGTGTTGTATCGACAAGATGTAATTTTTCTGCATAAGTGTCTTTTGGGGGATATTGACATGCCAATTTTCTCTGACGCTAGACTCTCCATACGTACAAGGCCTATATAGTAAGTTGCGCGGAGGGGATAGTGTAGAATATGTTGTTCCCCGTATCTCAGCAGCGTATTACAATACCTCGTTTTTTCCCCGCAGTGTTAAATTATACAATAAGTTGGAGGCTAGTGTCAGAAATTTATCTACATCTAAATTTAAAACTAGCATCTAGTTTTTATCTTTGTCTAATATCATGTATCTCCTTTACTTTTCTCTTATTTTGGATATCAAATTTTGTATGGGCTTTGCCTTTTTTGATCTCCTGTTGAGCATTCTCTTTTGACTATGTGCAATATTGTATTGTATTTATTTGCTCAATAAAATCATTATTATTATTATTATGGGAGTAAAACTTCAAAAAGCATAGCATGAACCCCCCCACCCTCCATTTTTTCTTCATTTTTGAAGATCACTGTGCAAAATTTCCCAATTTTTCAGTCCAATCCCTTGATAGCTGATTTCCCACCTTAAAAAATAATATAGGCACATAGAAATTGTTATAAAACATGTTTATAATTTTTATTTTCAAGAATGGAATATTACAATTTACTTACATTAAGTATTATTCACAAGAAAGTCACAGAAGAAGTTAAAGAGGAAATGCTTAAAAGTCAATTAATTAATTAATTAATTAATTGTTTTGCTTGGTATAGTATAGTATCCTATATAAATATTTTACACTTCATTATAGGCTTATAAATACTTGGGTACGTACAGCAAACACTTGCAATATTTCAAAACATACGTACATTGATTAATGAGGCTTATATGGAAATTTATCAGGATCAAGAGAACTAGCTCCAGAAAATAGTAAATTGTTGTTTGGTTGAGCAGCAATAAGGTTGGAGGGAGCAAAGTTGGTCATCGAGGAAGTAAATATGGAAGAACTGTGAGGCCAATCATCTTTGATGACCTGTACTCTGAGCACAGGTACCAGAGGTAAGAGACGAGCCACGACATGGGACAGCACCAGTTGGTCGTCTGCATCACGTCGTACTCTGACGTGCAGAGATCCTGCCTGTGAGCACACAAACAGAAGCTAATTAGATACATGGTTAATGTCATCACAATTGAACAATTGGGACAAAATTAAGTGCCTCACAATGCTAATGTGCAAAGCTAGGTGAACATCTTGTGGGCAACAGTTTCATTGATAAAGAAAACTATTAAAAAACTGAGAGAGATGTTGCCCTTAAAATAGCTTAACCAAAGTAAACATTTATAAAAACAGCTGCCCATGGCTAAAAAGTAGTGTGCCAATATTTATATGTATGAGGATTTTTACTGTCAAGTCAAGTTACATAAGCCAAAAAACCACTGATTCTCCAACTATTGAGAAGCCACTTCATTCCCAGGCAAACTTACGCTTTGTGTGTACATTTATTTTGGCCAGGGCTTGAATATGTTCTGTTGCTTGGGTTAATATGTGAGAGCTCATCTTACTCTCTTCCCAACAATATTTTTCTATTAACTGATAAAGGAACAACTGTTTTGAAGCCGACTATAGGCAATTTCGCTTATATCCGCTTCCGTTTCGACTTACTGCACATGCGTAGTAAGGAGAAACGGGAGCGGATGTGACCAAAATCCGAAATCGCTTATAATCAGCTTCAAAACAGTTTTTTTTTTTACTAGTCAATTATGTGTTTCTTTCCTATCCTCATTATTTTTATCAGTATTTAATACCTTAAGCACCTATTTTTAATGGTTTTTAATATCCTTAAAACAGTTAAAATCAATCAATAAAAATATATAAAAAGTTTAAAAAAAAAAGTCCGTACAACAAATGCTCCATCTCCACTACTTACTAGTTTTCCAAATGACAAGGTCCAGAAATGTTCATTACGAAACTCCAACACTCCATCAATAGTGAGAGTTTCTCGTAAACACTTGTCCAGTTGGCCTACAATATGTGATGGCGTCGTCTGAAACACAAACACAGTTCTCTGTAATATAAACAGTGCGACATTGTTACTGCAAACATTATTAGCAATGCAAATTTTGTCGTATAAATGTCATTATTTAAAACTTGATTACTCAGTAAGAAAGAGCTTCCTTGCAACAAAATGTCAGTAATTCTTAATTCTACTTTAAGGCGTAGAACACCTTGAACAAAAAACTTATCTAATATCCTAACATACCTAAATATCAACCTTGATTTGGCCGGAGTCATTGATTTTTAATGACAGCTGCGGGTTTGTGACGTCACAGATTGCCTGTTTCAATCCGCGTGGACTAGTGAGCTGTGATGTCACAAGCCCGCAGCTGTCATTTTATAAATTAGAAATCAATGACTCCAGTTAAATCAACATTGATATTTAGGTATGTTAGGGTATTAGGCAAGTTTTTTGTTCTAAGGTGTTCTACGCCTTTAATTAAATACTGTATTGATTTAAATATTGTATATTAAGGAAAATAAACCATCGCGGTTAGGTATGATAAATTGAAAGAAAAGGATAGGAGAAAACCAGCAAGGGCCTTACCATAGTGAAGAGAGTCCCATAGTTCGGTGAAAATCTTGCTAGCACAGATATATTTATATATACACAGTTATTTTATATCTGTGCTAGCAAGATTTTCACCGAACTATGGGACTCTCTTCACTATGGTAAGGCCCTTGCTGGTTTTCTCCTATCCTTTTCTTTCAATTTATCGTATTGATTTAAATAATGATATAAATTAAGGGAAAAATCGACAGTTAAATACTTGATTCATAAAAAGATTACAGCAATAAAACATTTAGATTAAGCATAAAATTTATAGTATTCTTAAACATGTTGTTTTACTTTTTTTTTTTTTTTTTTTTTTTTTAATTTAAATTTGATTATAAAAATCCCGTTTCCTGCTACTAAAATGAAGATCAACTTTACTTATTCAAATGTAATGAGCATTTTTTGTAGCAAGAAAGCAGGGTTTTATGAACAACACTAATATAGCCACTATTTTTCTAGCACTTTTGTATTCCAAAAATCCCTTAAAGGCGTAGAACACCTTGAACAAAAAAGTTGTGTAATATCCTAACACACCTGAAAATCAACGTTGATTTGGCCAAAGTCATTGATTTCTAATTTATTTGCCATTCACAAAATGCCGCTGGCGGTCACTGGCGTCACAGCTCGCCTGGCCCATGGATGAGAAATAAATTAGAAATCAGTGGCTCCAGCCAAATCAACGTTGATTTTCAGGTTTGTTAGGATATTACGCAACTTTTTTGTTCAAGGTGTTCTACGCCTTTAAGTGTAAAATGCCTTTAGTGTAAAAAATTGTTTTTACTAAATTTAATGGCTCACTGTCATAAAGCTGAATCTAGAAAGTTTAGCAATAATCACAAAAAGTTCAAACAGGAAGGGGAAAAAAAAAAAAGGAAAGTTGACATGTGTATTGTTAGTGGGGCCATGCTTTGTTCTTACCTGCAATAGGACTTTGCCACTATATACACTCATGGGGAACATGGTGGCACAGGTAACTGTTATAATCACAAGGGAAGCCAGGGTGTCCATCATATGGTAATCCCTACAAATAAACATACAAACTGTTAAGGAGAGGTATCACAATCCATATTTCAACCATCTATTGGGGTTATTTTACAGCTTTCTGTAACAGCTACAAATGACACAAAATTTAGTGTTGTTCAGAGCTGTGGCTGACCAGACCACAGGCCAAACACACCACCACACCATTCCGGCCTCTTCTTAATAGCAAAAATAAACTAAAATAAAATAAATAAATAATAAATAAAATAATAAATGGCAGCAAAGTGCACTAAATTTCCCAGTATTCTAGCTCAGCTTTTCTTTTTTTTTTTTTATTATTGTTGAGAGGTCATGGAAAATACATTTACTGAGGTTTTCAACAATCAGTACTTGAGATCAAGGAAAGAATAGGAGAAACCATAAATGTATGTGATATAGAATCATTTAAATTTAACTATAAGCGTAGAACACCTTGAACAAAGAAGTTGTGTACTAATATCTAATATCCCAACAAAACTGAAAATCAATGTTGATTTGGCCAGAGTCATTGATTTCTAAATTATTTTACATTCTTAAAATGGTGCAAGCAGGCACTGATGTCGCGTAAAACAAGCGAGCTGTAATGTCAGTGCCCCCTCATGCTATTTTGTAAATGTAAAATGAATTAGAAATCAGTGACTCTGGCCAAATCAAGATTGATTTTCAGGTTTGTTAGGATATTAGATATTACACAACTCTTTTACCACCTTTAAATATTTATTCTAAAGTGACATTTTTAAAAGTGTGTTTTTAGTATGTAAGTTTGGCTATCATTTCTCAATGTCTATATGTTAAAGCATGGTAAAAGATGTTTAACTTGGCATATACATTGTTTTGAGTAATGACTGAGTGTAGGAGAAACAAATGAAGAAACAATGAGGAAGTCTACACGAAGTTAACCCCGATGTTTGAATACCTCATTTGAAAGAGAAAAAGTAGTACATAAACTTAGCATAGGCAATTACCTGCAAAATTGATGTTTTATTTAATAAAAGAAGAAATAAAATGTTTCAATTCTCAACCCTTTGCCGACTGTGACGTCATTTGTTTACATCTGAGTTTCGAATGTTTTTTTGGATTTCAGACAATCCCATTGTTGAAAGGCGGCCGTTGGCCATTAAATTTTTTTGAATTTGTAGCGGTCGGATGAAATTATTTTTTTATTTATTATTTTTTTTTTTATTACGTCAAATTTCCAGGTAATGCTTCTTACCGGCCATATCAGTGCCCCCTAATTTTCATAAATTACTATGGCGCAGATATAGAAGTCCACTTTTGAGTGTAAAAAGCACTCTGAAAACGGGAGTCGGAAGGTTTGACTTTCTTGTGATAGCTCAATAATGTTATTGAGTATCTAAATTTATGCATTAGCCTTCGCAAATATAAATATTATAATTAAAAATAACAAATTAATGTTGTGTTGATGATCAGTTGGCTTTGAAAATTATTTAGCCGCGAAAAGATCACTAATTTTATGATAGCTTAGATAGAGCTGCGCAGAAACATATTTCCGTTGACAGCGTGGCAATGCGCAACATATTTCGATACTTCTTTGAGTTATGAACGCACAGTCACGCACAGTGTTGCCAGAGCGGAACGGAGCGGAATATGGCGGAATAAAGGAACGCAAAATGGATGCCGCTCATGTTGATGCAGCCGCGGTAAGCTGAAAGCTAGTCTCGGCATCTATGTTACGCATTATAGTGAGTAATTAAACTATTATTGATTAACCTAGTATATTTTGATTACCAAATAAGATTGTTTAGAAGCAATATTATGCTAAAATTGCCAGTCACACAAAACCAGCTGACGAAGTAACATTCGTTTAGTTTTTGTTTTTTTTGGCTCTCTTCGAAAACGGCAAGATGCTAAAAAAATATGTTGCGCATCGCCACACGCTATAAACGGAAATATGTTTCTGCGCAGCTCTATTTAAGCTAATGATAAAATTAACGATCTTTTGCCGCTAAAAATTATTCAAGCCAACTGATCATTAATACAACTTTAATTTGTTATTTTTAATTAAAATATAGACTTTTGCGAAGGCTAATGCATAAATTTAGACACTCAATAACATTATTGAGCTATCACAAGAAAGTCAAACCTTCCGACTCCCGTTTTCAGAGTGCTTTTTACACTCAAAAGTGGACTCCTATATCTCCGCCATAGTAAATCATGAAAATTAGGGGGCACTAGCACTGACGACGTCATGGCCAGTCAAAAGCATTGCCTGTGCTAAGTTTATCTACTACTTTTTCTTTTTTTAATGACGTATTCAAACATAGGGGTTAACTTTGTGAAGACTTCTTACGCTACTTAGCAATAAACATGTGTGTTTACCTAAGCTCTATGAGCATGTTTGTAAGGAAGATCCCTATGGCTCCTGTAGCAGCAATCAGCAGCATGGGATTGACTCTAGGTAAGAGAAGTGTTCTCAGAGGAGGGATCACTGAGCAGAGGCTGGAACAACAAACATCACATCAGGTACATTTCACATCACTAGAATTGAAAAACAAAATTCACAACATATCCGTTACTTTTATACTTAAAGACATTGAAACCTAAATGAATGTTACTGAGGAAAAAAAAAATGTAAAAATGTATCTAGCATCGATCATTTAACAATGAGGAAGTCTACACAAAGTTAGCCCCTATGTTTGAATACGTCATTTGAAAGAGAAAAAGTAGTAGATTAACTTAGCATAGGCAATTACTTACAAAATTGGCCTTTTATTTAATAAAAGAAGAAATAAAATAATTCAATTTCCAACCCTTTGCCGACTGTGACGTCATTTGTTTACATCCGATTTTCAATTGTCTTCTGGATTTCATGCAACTGCTATAAATTCAAAAAAATTAACGGCCAACGGCCACCTTTCAACAATGGGATCGTTTGAAATCCAGAAGACAATTGAAAATCGGATGTAAACAAATGATGTCACAGTCGGCAAAGGGTTGGGAATTGAACTTTTTTATTTCTTCTTTTATTAAATAAAACGCCAATTTTGCAGGTAATTGCTTATGCTAAGTTTATCTACTACCTTTTCTCTTTCTAATGACGTATTCAAACATAGGGGTTAACTTTGTGTAGACTTCCTCATTGTAAGCCTCAACATAGAAGTCCCCCCCCCCCTTTCAATAAATGCTAATACAATGGCTCCGCAATGCTAATCTGTGGAGGCGTGCCTTTTTCCAATCATATATGATTGGCTAGCATACTGTGCTGGCAACAACTATAGAAATATTGACCTCTGACTGAGATCAGCCACATGCTCCTGTAGCCAACTCGAGGAAGCAGATCCCATCACATGGTCCAAGGCAGAGTTCTTGTTGCCATACAGAACAACCAGGTGACTTAAAAGTGCCACGCTTCCTCCGACAAGTAAACGTCCTCTGAAATAAAATCACATATATGAATAAAGGAAATCTCAATTAAAGTACATATGTATTTTAAATGTATCTATATAAAATATTTTAATACTAAAAGCACAAATAGATTAGAGAAAATTGTAAAATGAGAAGCTGAATTGTAAGCTTTTCTGACAGAACTCCTAGAACACCTCAAGCTAAAGCAAATTAAGATATTTCAGTTTAAAATAATTTTTCTTCTCTCTCTCATTTTTCCTATTCCACCTGGTACAAGTTTTGCAGTCTGATCTTTTTAATGAATCTATTATTGCAAAGTTAATTTTCCCTTATGTGTGCATTTCTTTATAACTGATCCTAACCAAGATTTTTTTCCTCCTTAAATTGAAGTTAATTTTGCCTTATTACTAATTTTTCAGAGACTTACGTGTGTATTTCTGGTTGTTCTATAAGTCTTTCAATGCTCTCCTTGGCCACCATCAACGCAGCTAACTGAGACAACACAGTGCTGGCAAACACTGCAAGAACCTCAAATCTTTCATAACCCAACGAGAAATTCAGACTGCAATTTTGTTGAGATACCCATACTGATAATAGACTTGTCAGTAAGCTGAAACAATAATAACACAATTATAGTATTGATGGGAGGGGGGGGGGGAATAAAAAGAAATACAAAATATATTGAAGGGATATAATGCATCAATTTACTGTTTTTACCTTAGGAAGTAGTTGTTAGAGATTAGAGTACGTTGAATTGAAAATTAATAAAACGCGAAAATTCTCTAATTGATAGTAAATTGGGACTAGGATTCAAATATTCTAGCTTTAGCTAGTTAAAAAGTAGACGTTAAAGGGATGGAGGTAAAGTGTCAAAATAAATCAAATACGATGTGCCTATTTGACACTTTACCTCCATCCCTTTAACGTCTATTTTTTAACTAGCTAAAGCTAGAATATTTGAATCCTAGTCCCAATTTACTATATCAATTAGAGAATTTTCGCGTTTTATTAATTTTCAATTCAACGTACTCTAATCTCTAACAACTATTTTCTAAATATATATATATATATATATATATATATATATATATATATATATATATATATATATATATATATATATATATTAAACTTATTAATTCTAACCGCGATGGTTTTTTCCTTATACGCATTTACCTTAGGAAGTTGAACCATACTGTATATGCATAGGCTTCTAGTGCTGTAAAAAGATAAAAACATTAATGTATAACTGATTGATTGTGTCGCACTGTACGTACCTATGCTTCTAGTACTGCTGCACCAAAAGAAAAGAACAACGCTGCATGTGAAATTCAACGCTAACAAACATACAACTCGTCTAGCTTGAGTGTCACTAAATACAGGCTTTAATTCTCTTCTAATTGCAGTCCATAGTGGTTGAGAACCATGTTTCAACTGAAAAAAAAAAAATCAAATGATTAATCTTGCGTACCATTGTAACTGTATATAAAGTACAGTCGAAGACAAATAAATTGTCAATTTTTATATTTACGACTGTGTTTTGTCCCACAAATTATATGTGGAAAATCTTAAGTATTTTTATTTGCCTATTTTTATATGTTTATTTTCTGCAAAGGTTCTATGGCGAAAGGCGACCGATAGAAGTTACGGGTCATTCTTAAAAGTAGGGGGTTTGTCTTGCAATTCTGCTGCTCCTCGTGCCTCTTATCTTTCTTTCTCTCTTGAAGTTAAGAGAGAGAGAGAGAGAGAGAGAGAGAGAGAGAGAGAGAGATAAGCGACAAGCGCAGCAGTAGATCAGCTGGGCAAACTATCTCCACTTGAGAGCACGTGACACAAGACTTCCAGCAGCCATAAAGCCTTTTACCAAATAGAAATAGGAAATAAGCTAGAAAAGAATTATGTGTTTAAATACTTCATTATAGTTTATAAAAGGCAAGTGAGCCACGTGAGACATATTTGCCTATGTGGAGATTTTTTTTTTTTTTTTTTTTTTTTTTTTTTTTACATACGTATCTCGCAAAAGTCAATAATTTTCAAACTACCATTATCGAGAATCCAACTTAAGTCATAAATTGTTTATGTTATGTATGTATCATACAAGTTGTCAAAATTATACAGAAACAAATGAGGTGAATCAGAGATTTTTTTTTTTTTTTTTTTTTTTTTTTTTTTTACATATGTATCTCGCAAAAGTCAATAATTTTCAAACTACCATTATTGAGAATCCAACTTAAGTCACAAATTGTTTATGTTATGTATGTATGTATCATACAAGTTGTCAAAATTATACAGAAACAAATGAGGTGAATCAGAGATTTTTTTTTTTTTTTTTTTTTTTTTTTACCTTGATGATATGGGTATTGTCATGTTGATCAATTCCTGAAACAATAAATACAAATTAATATTTAGATTATTTAAAAATATTATTATATAATAAATCGCTATCTTACCGAGTGGAATGCTAACTGAAGTGTTATGTTCGTGACTGTGATTATGATGATGTCCATTGTCATGGGAATGTCCAACCGGTACTTTATAAGAGTCTAAGGAAGAATAATGCATTTTATATTGCACAAAATAATCACTAGTACATGTTTAAAATATTATAATAAACTTATAAGTCATTTTCTAACTCTTTTACATTAATTTTAATCACATTATTTCATAATAAAATATAAAATTTGACACAACACAACCAAAACATGTGTTTCTTTTTTTATCAACACAATTTTCTAGATGGCAGCACTTTACGGAAGAGGGTTATTGTTGTTAACAAATGAAAAACGATTAGCGTCAAATTTTTAGAAACATCCAGAAATTGTCCAAGTTTGAGTAAAAAAATTAGTAATTTTATATCCTTGTGCATCTGTAAAATACATTAATTTATAAATTAAAATATCATCATGGTTTTTAAACCATCATCTGGTGAGGCAAGAAAAGTTACAAGTGCTGCGTTTAAGGACAAATCCAAGCCAAAAGATATTCGTACAAGTAATATCACCGCCGCCAAAGGTACCGGCACACACATGATTTTGTTTTTATATTTATTAATCCCAAATTAACTGGACATTAAATTTGATATGTCATACTGGTACTATAATTATGAAAATATTACATTTCAGCCGTCGCCGATGCCATCAGAACAAGTCTTGGGCCCCGAGGAATGGATAAAATGGTAATGACTTTTTGTGCACTTGTGCTCTTTATTTCCTTTGTTATTTTCACAAAAAATGTGTGATAAATAATTAAAATGCAGAACCAGCTACTGTGTACTTTAAATCTTAAGATAGCATTTATAAAAGCAAAGCCTCACATGACTTGGAATCAAGAATCTTATGCTTTATTTATGGTTATGCTGGGGATTGATTGGGTGTGGCAGAAAATGTGACTTATTTTAATTTGTAGGGTGTGTTGCACAACATTTCCTCCCACGTTTGGTAACTACAAACGTTTGTAGTCCATACAACATAACTGCATTGGAAATCATGAAATTTTTATGAAGGGGAGGGGTTAAGAGATCCAATATCATATCTCCAGTCAAGCGTCTATTTTTGTTTTTTCTTGCAAATGTTGTATTTGAAACCTTGCTATAGCAGCAGCAGCTATATGTACATACATACATACATACCCTGGATAAAAATGTCAGGGTAGAACACTGTTGAAATAAGCCTGAAAGAAATTGTGAAAATAAAAATAAACATCAAGTCAGTGGTGTAAAGTTTTGTACTTCTCCTTGTACCGGTATGCTAATTGTACTAGTTATCAGCAGTTGTTATTTATTTAAATACCTTCCACTAATTTTAGGGCTGTGAAATTTTGTCACGAAAAAAATTCTTAAGCAATCATTTCTGTGTAAAAATTTCAAAACTCTCAAATAAGTGTACAGTCAACTGGGGTGAAATTGAGGTTATCGGTTTAAAAAATTCTTAAAAAATTACTATATCTTAAAACACGTAAAAGTATGTGTAGTATTTCTCATTTAAATTTCTCCAAAATCGGTGGAGTAGTTTTCTCAAAAATCTCAAAAAACGTGTTTTTCCCCATAAGCGTAATGTTAAATTAGGGGACCCTTAGCTTTCCCCGCATCTCCCCGCGCGCTAAACCGATAACCTCCATTGAAAGCCAATCACAGACCCGCTTTCAAAGTGCTCTGTGTCTAGCAAGATAGGGAAAAGTGAAAGCTTGCACATGATTGGAGTTTCAATTTCACCCCGCACTTTCAGTTTTACCCAGGTTGACATATTATAAAAAAGCAGCAAACACCTGCCAATAATTGCGGCAAGCATACCGTTAACTAGTACAATTACTATAATTCAAATTTGTTCATGGCAACAACCTATTAATTTTTACAAGTTTTGGCTTCCTCAATATAAAGTACGACAACTGGGCTACCAAAAAACTGGTCAATTTTCTCTATGATTTGAAATTACACCTATTTTTATGATTTAAAATTAATATCCTCATGTGAGAACTTTATTTAAATTTTTGAGCAAGTAGGTTTGTTTTATGTTTGATTTGTTTTGCCAATGATGTTATTATCTATTAGGTACTTCTGAGAATATCTATTAAGTGTTCTGGTATTCATTGATTATTTAATTATCTGAGGCAACATTTAAACATTTAATTAGTACATAAGTTTAAAGGCGTAGAACATCTTGAACAAAAAAGTTGCGTAATATCCTAACAAACCTGAAAATCAACATTGATTTGGCCGGAGTCATTGATTTCTAATTTATTTTCCATTCACAAAATGCTGCTGCCGGTCACTGACGTCACAGCTCGCCCGGTTTACTTGCGCGTGGACCAGGCGAGCTGTGACGTCAGTGACCGGTAGCGGCATTTTGTGAATGGAAAATAAATTAGAAATCAATGACTCCGGCCAAATCAACGTTGATTTTCAGGTTTGTTAGGATATTACGCAACTTTTTTGTTCAAGGTGTTGTACGCCTTTAATACAACAACCATACATTTATATCAATTTGTTAACGAAGTTTTGAAGCCATTTTGGTATAAATGTATGGCTTCAAAGGAAACCCCAGCAAGCATCATACCATTATGATCTTTGCAGAGGTGCAGATCTTGGTGTAGTTTCTACAAATATTTATATTATTTGTAATTACACTGCAACTGAGGGTTAGAAAAAAATGTAGATATACTGTAGTGCTGTAGTGCCATCATGAACAACACATGTCATCGTCTTTTTTTTATTATTCACCCTTATTATTATTATTATTATTTTATTATTATTACTATTTTTTAATTGTGTAGTCGCCATTACTGACCATTCTCTTTAATTGCATTTACAGATCCAATCTGGCAATGGAGAAGTAACAATCACCAACGATGGAGCAACTATTTTGAAGCAGATGAACGTCATGCACCCTGCTGCTAAAATGGTAAACGCGTAGTTAATTAATAAATTAACCTATTACTAATTGTAGAAGAAAGTAGTGTATATTAACAATGTTGTATTTGATATGATTTCAGTTGGTTGAGCTGTCCAGATCACAAGACATTGAAGCTGGAGATGGCACCACATCTGTAGTCGTAATTGCTGGATCTCTGCTTGAGGCAGCAGAGAAGTTGCTTGCTCGAGGTATTCACCCTTCTGCAATCTCAGACGCCTTCCAAAAGGCTTCAACTAAATCTGTTGAGATCTTGACTGAAATGTCTAGACCACTGGAGTTGAACGACAGAGAAAGCCTGGTTCAGAGTGCCTCTACCTCCCTCAATTCTAAGGTAATAACTTTATACCTGCTTTTATGTTATCAAAATGAGGAATAAATTAGCAGTCATTACATGCATATTTACATTGAGGGATGTTCTGAGCAACTGTTGTCCTCAAACTGCCCTAATCCATGTAGATGTTTATGTAAACTATGCCATCAAAGTCTTCACCCACAGCAGTTGTCATGCTAGTTGCCCACTCATTTGCAATAGTCTTACCTGTGTTCATGTGAGGAAATTATTTAAGTTTTTAGGTTTTATGTTTGATTTGTTTTGCCAATGATGTTATTATCTATTAGGTACTTCTGAGAATATCTATTAAGTGTTCTGGTATTCATTGATTATTTAATTATCTGAGGCAACATTTAAACATATTATAGATTAGCAAAACAGGTATTTCATAGCTGAGTGAATGGAAGGAGAGATTAAGAAAAAGAAAATAAATTAACAAGCACCTTGCAAAAATGAGATACAGTAGCGTGGGGTAACTGTAACTTTGGACCATTTTTAAAATTGCTATAACTCTGAAACTTTTTCAGTTAGAACAATTAAACCTAAATTTTGAAAAACTCAACTATCTAGACTTTCTAGCAAATTTGGTGTTATCATTCAAACTGGAGGAGTTTCAGAATTGAAGTACTGGTACGTAATTTAAAAAATAGTCTAAAGTTACCCCACACTAGGGTATAAATGTTTAAATTTAACACATCAAGGTTGTTGCAAACAAAATGTGTATCTCGTTTTTTTGTTGCGTGCAGCAAAATGTATAAGACGTTTCCGAACGCTGTGTAGATGGTTCTCGACTTACACATATTGTGTCGCGTGACAAAAAACAAGATACACATTTTGCTAAATGTGACAAAAAACGAGATACACATATTGTTCGCAACAACATCGACATGTTTGTTTACCATGGGGGATTTTCCAAGGACAATGCTGAGTAGCTGAGGAGAGGTGTGTTGTCCTAGCCCATGTAGATATTCATGTTAACCATGCAATCAAGGTCTTCACCCATAGCAGTAGTCATGATAGTTGCCCACTCATTTGTAATAGCCTTACCTGTGTTCAGCAGGTATCGGGGAGTTGTTCTCTGGTTAGGTTAGCAGAATAAGTCCATAGCTATTATCAGGGTAAGATGGCTTTGATTACATCTTCAAACCTATTGCTTCCAATCTATGTCTCACTTGGCTTGTTCTGTGTTTAATATTGTATGTTGTATCTTATGTTATAGGTTGTATCTCAACACTCCAGTCAGTTGGCCCCTCTTGCAGTAGATGCAGTTCTCAAAGTGATAGACCCTGCAAAGGATAAGAACGTGGATCTCAAGGTACAGAATAATATATCTACTGTGCAGTAAATTTTCAAATATTTTTATTAACGTTATGGTAAAAATTGTCATGAGTTTTGAAGATCCCATTTCGTGTTGATTCAGTAAAGAGCACATGTTGTTTTATGTGGTCTATGACATTAAAGCAGTATTTTCGCTCAATATTGTAAACTGTCGCAGGTGTAGAGTGGTACTGATGTATCAGGGGGGGGGGCTCACTAGCAGCTGTGACGTCACTCGTTCCGGAAAATGCAATGTTAACCTTATGGGCAAAACGATTCACGTGACGTCACAACAGCCTTATGAGCTCCCCTGCTGATTTATAGTGTTGTGTTGACAGGACATCAAGGTACTGTGTCAACTGGGAGGCACCGTAGAGGACACAGAACTAGTTGAAGGACTCGTCTTCACTCAGCGACCAGCAGGTACCAATGGACCTCGTAAAGTAGAGAAAGCAAAGATTGGTCTCATCCAGTTCTGTATTTCTCCTCCCAAGACAGACGTAAGTATTACAATAAACTATCTCCCTGTATCATTGAAAATTACACCTTAATGATGCAAAATTAGTTGGTGAGAGAATTATTTTAATTTTTGAACCAAGTAGGTTTTATTTGTTTTGCCAATGATGTTATTATCTATTAGGTACTTCTGAGAATATCTATTAAGTGTTCTGGTATTCATTGATTAACTAATTATCTGAGGCAACATTTAAACATTGATTTTATGTAAGATTTAACACAACAATCATTTGAAAATAGGAAAGAAAAATCTGAAGCCATTAAAAAATTTTAAAAAATAAATAAATAAAAAGTTCTGTGAACTGTAAAAACTGTTCCATCAAAAGCCAACACATGCCTTTTTTTCTTTTCTTTTTCTTTCTTTCTTTCTTTCTTTCTTTCTTTCTTTCTTTCTTTCTTTCTTTCTTTCTTTCTTTCTTTCTTTCTTTCTTTCTTTCTTTCTTTCTTTCTTTCTTCTTTTTTTTTTTTTTTTTTTTTTTTTTTTATTACCCTCTATTTGGTTTCAATTTTTGTTAAAATCAATCCTACACTAGCACTAGATAAGCCACAGAAATGCTAACATTGAGGACATATAAAGTAACCTGAAGTTTGTTACAGATGGACCACAACGTGGTAGTGTCAGATTATGCTGCTATGGACCGTGTACTTAAGGAGGAGAGAGCCTACATCCTCAACATTGTGAAGCAGATCAAGAAGGCAGGCTGCAACGTGTTGTTAGTTCAGAAGTCCATCTTACGTGACGCAGTCAGTGACCTGGCACTTCACTTCCTTGATAAAATCAAGGTCATGGTCATCAAGGATGTGGAACGTGAAGACATAGAGTTCATCTCTAAGGTAAGGATACATATTTGTGTCCTCTCTTACTCTTTATGTTTATTTGTGAACTGTACTTGGTTATTTCAAACTGAAGTGTCTCAGCCTTGTTCACAGGTAATTGTGTTAAACGTAAAGCTTCAATTTATACAAAATAAATAGTAGCCATACAGAATATAGAAATTTCTGTTATTTTATATGAATATTTTGTAATTAAATGGGCATAAAGTAAAAATAATTTGATACTTATAATACAACATAGTATTAAAAGTTAGCCGATGTTTAATTACTTTTGCAGTATGGCAATTGTACCAGTTATCGGCAGTTATATATTTTAAAATGTCTTCCACTCATTTTAGGGCGTTGAAATTTTAGCATAAAAGAGATTCTTAATCAATCATTTTTGTTTCAAAATTTCAAAACTCTCAAATGAGTGGAACTTATTATAAAAAAAGCAGCAAAAACAACTGCCAATAATTGCGGCAAGCATGATGAAAAATAGTACAATTATGTACCATACATGCTTTTGTCATTTTTGTTGTACTATGTAAAAGCTCAAGAAATATTGATTTTTTTACCCCATTTTTAATGACTGCTGAAACTAACATAAAAGAATGTTAAAAATTATCAATTCTTCCAATGACCAAAATGTTTTGAAGGGGGGGGGGGTTGTTTTGAAGGGGGGGTTTAAAATTGCATGTAGAATTTAAATGTTTAAAGTTTCAGTTTTGCTTGACTTGTCAATTATGTATTTACAACAATAGTATTCCGCCTTTCCTCGCCCTTCCTACTTCATTTGTTTTGCCAATGATGTTATTATCTATTAGGTAC
The DNA here is from genome assembly GCA_949318235.1 of Ecdyonurus torrentis. Classification (NCBI taxonomy): domain Eukaryota; kingdom Metazoa; phylum Arthropoda; class Insecta; order Ephemeroptera; family Heptageniidae; genus Ecdyonurus; species Ecdyonurus torrentis. The sequence continues at coordinate 484,938 of OX439130.1, forward strand.
TTCTGAGAATATCTATTAAGTGTTCTGGTATTCATTGATTATTTAATTATCTGAGGCAACATTTAAACTTATTATCATTTTACATAAGTTTGAAAATTTGAAATGTTTTTAGCTCACGACTGTTGAAAGTTATAAAATATTTGTGTATGTTATTTCCAGACCCTCGCGTGTCGCCCCATTGCAAGTCTGGATCACTTCTTGGCAGAGAACTTGGCCAGTGCTGAGCTTGTTGAGGAAGTGTCTTCTGCATCTAACAAAGTCATCAAGGTTTGTGTTGTTATACCTTATCCATCAAATATGTGATGATAACAATCAAGTAGTTTATTTTAATACAGAATTTTGTACCAAAAATTTGCATTTAGCTTTTTTGCATGATACTTAAAAGCTTTGTGCAAACATTTCAGCAAAAAATACTTTGTTTAAAATACTTGACTATTGTTTTCTTTAATCATTGTAGCCCTTTCCTTAAATAGTAAGGACTATCTCTTATGTTTCACACTCATTTGGGGGTATTTGAACATGCGCAAGTTCCAAACTTGGTTACATGTTCTGAGCTGCTCATACGTGTTGTTTGATGACCTACTAGAAGTTGTGCAGTGAGGGTAAAATTCAAATTTGAACTACCTACATTAAATCTTTAAAATTCCTTATAACGAGAGTGTAAAGCATTATTCATATGACGCATAAATTTGACATGCGTCGACGCGTGTTAAAAAGTTGGAATAAAGTAAACAAATGGAGCCGTTCACATGTAATTTTCAAAAACCATGTGAACGGCTCCATTTGTTTACATTGTTTCAACTTTGTTACGTGTGTTGACGCACGTTGACTGGCGTCAAATTTACACGTCATGTGGAATAGTACTTAAGACAATACCAGGGTGTATAGTGATTTGGAAAACCTCTAATTGTCAGGGACTTTGAATATGTATATCAACTGTGTAATGCTGTTTCATCAGGATATGGAAATTTTAAAAATAAGGACAGAAAAAGTCAGGTATACACCCTGCAATACCATAGTACAACAATTGTTAACAGTGTGTTTGTTGTGTTCCAGGTGACTGGTATTGCTAACGCTGGACGTACAGTGACTGTTCTAGTCCACGGCAGCAACAAGTTAGTGCTTGCAGAGGCTGAGAGATCTTTACACGATGCCTTGTGTGTCATTCGTTGTCTTGTTCGTCAAAGGTACGTCTCATCAGCCATCTCTGTGTAGGACGAAAAGTTTTAATATTTTGTTGTTGTTGTTGTGATTCAGGGCCCTGATTGCTGGCGGTGGGGCTCCAGAGACTGAGGTAGCTCTGAGGCTGGCCCAGTATGCTCAGTCTGTTACAGGAGTAGATGCTTACTGCTTCAGGTAAAGTTTGTTGTAATAATAACATGCCAGGCTATGTGTACTCTTGCCCCTTTCTCATTCAAATATTTGTTTTCAATTTACAGTGGGGTTTTAATGAGTAAATAATGGTGTTCGTAAACCCTGTTCTTAACCCCTAAAATGACGATCAGCTATGGTTAATCAAATGGAATGCGCATTTTTTAGCGCAAGAGAACAGGGTGTACGAACAACATTAAGTATGCTTGCCAAAGCCAGCCTAAAGTTTAAAAAAAAAATGGTCAAGTTTAAGTTGACATACCTTCTAATGATAAAGAAAATAATAATGATTAAAGGCGTAGAACACCCTCAGGACCAAAATATGACAAATAAGCACATAAATTGTACATACCAGGCTCATATAGTGGTAATACCGTTGATTGCACCCTTCTGGTTGATTTTCCAAGTATTTTAGGTTGAAAATTGTAACGGTTCTCTTTGCGGGTTCGTTTCGTCACACGATATATACTCCGCTTTTCTAGCAGTTTCAAGTATAGATAAACTCTTTTTTTCTATTGGCTGACAATAAAATTGCGCGAAAGATGTTTGAAACGTTTATAACACATTTTCCTTTTCAACACTGATTGTATTATTCTTGATCTCTGTGGTTGTAATTATGATACACATACTTCACAAACAATACATAATATTATTACAATTACTATATATACTGTTATGATGCGCAACGTCTCTAAATGAGTGTCAATGAACCCCCCGGTCCCCGCAATGTACTAAACTGCAAACACGCGTACAGATCGGGCACGGGCAGGCGGCAGGCTACAAGGAAGTAGCGATCACCACAGCATAGGGGAGGGGGTTGGAGCTCTAGAGAGCTACTAAAAACAAAGAGCACCACGGACGATATACCGCGTGCCTTTGCCTCTCAAAGGAGAGCTCCTCTAGAGCTCCAACCTGGCTCCAACCCGCTCCCCTATGCTGTGGTGATCGCTACTTCCTTGTAGCCTGGCCGCCTGCCGCCTGCCCGTGCCCGATCTGTACGCGTGTTTGCAGTTTAGTACATTGCGGGGACCGGGGGGTTCATTGACACTCATTTAGAGACGTTGCGCATCATAACAGTATATATAGTAATTGTAATAATATTATGTATTGTTTGTGAAGTATGTATATCATAATTACAACCACAGAGATCAAGAATAATACAATCAGTGTTGAAAAGGAAAATGTGTTATAAACGTTTCAAACATCTTTCGCGCAATTTTATTGTCAGCCAATAGAAAAAAAGAGTTTATCTATACTTGAAACTGCTAGAAAAGCGGAGTATCGTGTGACGAAACGAACCCGCAAAGAGAACCGTTACAATTTTCAACCTAAAATACTTGGAAAATCAACCAGAAGGGTGCAATCAACGGTATTACCACTATATGAGCCTGGTATGTACAATTTATGTGCTTATTTGTCATATTTTGGTCCTGAGGGTGTTCTACGCCTTTAAAAAGAAGGCCTTTTTTTTTTTTTTTTTTTTTTTTTTTTTTTTTTTTTTTTTTTTTTTTTTTTTTTTTTCCTTTTTCTCACTTGGTTCTTATTAGAGGATGGGAGACAGAAAAGATGATGCAATGTAAATTACTGGTTGTCATCTGCATTAGCATTTCCGTATGCTTATATTTGGTAAATTGAAAGGAATATGAAATTAACCTACTTGCAGTAATTAAAAATCCCTTTGAATAAAAATTAGGCTATTGTAATAAGCAAATAAAAGCATCAAGAAATGCACCAGTTAAACAGGATATTTTTATATTAGGATATATATTATTTATATTAGGATATATTAGGATATTTTTAAGCAGGATATTTTTAGTGGCAATTATTTCTTGCTTCACTGAAGAATCTTAGCAAATGTTGTGTAAATATCAAAGTCCTTTATTGTCACACCCACATGTTTTGTTAGATATTTTAACACTTGTCATATTACTTTGCAGAGCCTATGCTGATGCTCTAGAAGTAATTCCCTTGACACTGGCAGAGAACGCAGGTCTGAACTCCATCGCCACAGTTACAGAGCTACGTAACAGGCATGCACAAGGAGAGAAAACAGCTGGAATCAACGTCAGGAAGGTAACGTATTACATTTGTTAAGCCAGTGATAAAGAAAAAGACGTGATCAAATGTTTTCTTGTACAGGGCGCTGTGACCAATATTCTGGAAGAAGAAGTTGTACAACCCTTACTGGTGTCCACAAGTGCTATCACTCTCGCAACTGAGACAGTGCGCAGTATTCTCAAGATTGATGATATCGTAAGTGGCTTGGTCGTACATTTATTTGTCATGGTAGTTATTAGAGCTGTGACAAATTATCCGGATATAAATTATCCGGATAATTTTTTATCCGTTTATCCGGTTTTGAGAAAGTTTGTTATCCGGATAACGGATAATTTTTATCCGGATTTAAAACGGATAATTTTTATCCGGATAAAAAACGAATAATTTTTATCCGGTTTTAAACGGATAATTTTTATCCGGTTTTAAAACGGATAATTTTTATCCGTTTTACAAACGGATAATTTTTATCCATTTAACAAACAGATAATTTTTATCCGTTTCACAAACGGATAATTTTTATCTATTTCAAAAACGAATAATTTTTATCCATTTCACGCAAACGGATGATTTTACCCGTTTCTCAATCAAACGTTTATTCATCCATTTCAGTAACGAAACGTATTATTACACAAATGGATAATTTATATCAGTTTCTTGCTTCTGAAGTTGAAAATTATTTGATTATGCGTTACGTAAAAAGAAATTTTATATGATAATAATTTTTAAAAAATTCGTTCTATAAACAAATTGATAAAAAAAATTAAAAAATCTTTTTTAAATATTATTTTAAGAATAAGGGTATACCGACGTCGGCCATTTGACTTAAACTTTTATCGTCAAAACAATCTGAAATTTTACACAATGATACTTCAGCTTGAGACAATTTCAAATATAAAAAAATTTGGGGGGGGGGGGGGGGGGGGGTTACCGTGCAAATTAATTTTATATGATTTATTAAAATAAAAAGCCCATAAGGCCTGATGTTAATTTCATTAATTTTTTTTCCTTTTCTGGACAGTCAAACATCTTAGAATTTTAATTACGGCTAGGTGTGACCCTTTAGCTACACAATGACACCAAATTTAGACCCATAACACTTCTAATTTTTGAGATATAATATCGGTGCCCTACTCCCTTATATTATGTAATATATTTATATATTTTTACAAATATATATTCCGGATGTGCCAGCCACGGAAAAAATAAAATATAATACACTGTATAACTCGCCACAGATCCTGCACAGGCCATACAGCACAAAAATGGGGTTTCCCCAAATTAAATCTCCCAAAAAACAGATGGCAAAAACAAAACATCACGCAGCAGCAGCACGCCGTGCTACGCACAGCGTCGCAACGTCGCAAATTGTAATTTATTTCTCGAGTTTCGCATCCTCATAAAGTCAAAGTACGTGCTAAATTCTAATTATTGTGTGCTATCGCTATCTAATAGCAAAACGACAGTCGCTTTCTATTGTATCAAACAGATTTTTCAATTAATACATGTCAACATTCAGGATAAATCGTTTGATTTTTCATATTTACAATTTACAACGCATTAATATATGAATTTTTATCCTTTTATGAAACAGAAAAAAAATTATCCATTTATCCGTTTCACAAACGGATAAAAATTATCCGTTTATGAAACGGATAAAAATTATCCGTTTAAAAATTATCCGTTTAAAAATTATCCGTTTATCCGTTTCACTAACGGATAATTTTTATCCGTTTGTGAAACGAATAAAAATTATCCGTTTTTGAAACGGATAAAAATTATCCGTTTCTAAAACGGATAAAAATTATCCGTTTCTAAAACGGATAAAAATTATCCGTTTATCCGGATATCCGGATAACGGATAATCGGATAAAAAATTATCCGTTTATCCGGATAAAAAATTATCCGGTTTTGCCCAGCTCTAGTAGTTATTTTGTTATTGCAAGATCAATTTAAGTCCTAGAAAACCTGTAACAAAAAAAAACGTATCTAATATCCTCACATATCTAAATATCAACGTTGATTTGGCAGAAGTCATTGATTTCTAGTTTAGTTTCCTTTCACAAAATGAAAGATGCAGTGATATCACAGCTCACTGATCCACGCATGAGGAAACATGCAAGCTGTGACATCATCTGCCATTTCATGACTGGAAAATAAATTAGAAATCAATGATTGGCCAAATCAACATTGATATTTATGTATGCTAGGATATTAGACATTATGTTCAAGGTGTTCTACGACTAAGGAAATAGCGCATGTGTATATTTATACAGTGAAATAAAAAACTCCTTTTGTTTTTGTTGACAGGTGAACACGATGCAGTGATCTACTTTTATATAAAAACTTAACTGCGGCTGCTTCCTCCCCACATTGCTTTTTTATTTTCCTTGCAAAATAAAACTATTAAAAACAAAAACTAACTAGCACAGCAAGATCTATTTATTTACATTCTGTGTGGAAACCAGAAGCTTTCATTTTTACTTACAATTCTGAACCTTATTAGTGAACGTCGTGTCACTAAGTCGTCATGAAGTAGCGAACATCGTGTCTTCAGCTGTAGTGGTTATGTATTACTCTTGCACATCCATGTTAATTATTAATTTTCATTTCTATTAATTATATTAATAAATAATAAAAAAAATCACCAATAACAAAATTTAAATGTTTTTATTTAACTGTGTTTTACCCCTTACAACATAAGTTAAGTTTTAATAAAAAATTACTGAGAAACACAAAATAAAATTAACTATGGTCTCTTCACAATGACATGTTTTTTGTGTGAAGATCAAACAACATTCTTCAGGATTCTTACGTGAAAGTTACATTACTTTCAGGGTTCGACCGGGTTTTTTAACCTGGATTTTTGCCGGGCGGTTTTTTATAAAAAACCGGGCAATAAGATTTTTAAAAAACCCGGTTTTTTAAAAAAGCCGGTTTTTTAAAAAAGCCGGTTTAAAAAAAAGCAAAAAAGCAAAAAAGAAAAAAAAAAAAAAAAAAAAAAAAACGAAAAAAAAAAAAGAAGCCAAAATACTATATTAATAAAAAGAGCGGAAAAATAGTATCTTTTTTCATCAAAATAGTCTTCAAAATTAAAAAATTGTCTAAAAATAGTCTCTAAAAATAATAAAATAGTCGGAAAATAGTATTTGAAATTTATATAGCTCATTAGTGACTTTATTTATTAGTATAACATGTCTGAATTTATCTGTTTTCTTAATAGTCTCTAGGATTGCCTAAGGATTGCCTAAAAAAAAAAAATAATAAAAAAAAAAAATAAGTTCTATAGTCTAAAAAAGTTACATCGGTCTAAAATGGCATTGTCTAAATAATAATAAAAAAAATCTTCAGAGACCACTAAAAACATTTTTTTGTAAGGCGAATTAGTATGAACACAAAATAAAGAAGCTTTGGTACTTAAAAATTTAATTATCTCAAACACGTGAAACACGATCAAATATAAGTTATTCGCCACCTTAAAGATAACAATACAATACATGTAAATGTGTAAATGCAAATTTGAGTGGAAATTTGTAGTCAAATAAGAAACTGTTTGTTTAAATTAAAATTATTATTAAATTAAAACTTTTTTCGCAAAAAAAAAAAATATAATAAAAATAAAAAATATTTTAAATTTACTCGATTTTATTTGAAAATTATTGTATTCCAACAAAACACGTTGGAAATAAATAATTTTAAAAAAATTGTTGTGAAAATATGGTTTACTTTTAGCGATTTCCGGTCCAAGTCGGTCACGTTCTACGTTAATTTTCCGTTATTTTTGTCAGAAATATCGAAAAACATAAAAAAAAAGCAAAATAGTCCGAAAAGTCTTGAAAGTCCAAAATAGTCTCGGAGACTAAAATAGTCGCGAAATAGTATTTTTTTAATTTTGTATATAGGCTTGAAATCGTGTGATTCGTGGAAATTTTAAAGACTATTTTTCCGCTCTCTAAACAGTCAAAATTCTTAATTTACTTGTATGTACTATAATTACTATGAATAAATAAACCTCTATAAAATTGATATTTGATGTGGTTTTTTGTTGTTGTTTTTTTCAAATGACTAAAAAATATGCGAGTTTATCATTTTATTATTTTTATCTTATTATTGTGAAAATTAGGAAAAAATTAAAAAACCGGGTTTTTTTACTTAAAAAACCGGGTTTTATTAAAAAAAACGGGCTATAAAACCCGGTTTTACCTGCCGGCCGGTTTTATTAAAAAAAAACGGGTTTAATCCGAACCCTGATTACTTTACACGTAATTGTGAACAGCTCATTAAAGGATAAGGATAAAGAATATCGTAATAATAAAAAGATTTTATAGTAAAACACATGGGTAGATAAGGTAGAGACAGTGATCAAAATATCCTGTTTTTATTGTGACAGCGATAAGAAGCTAGCTACCTGATTGGCTAGAGGGTTCCCAATACTAAATCAGGTAGCTAGATTCTTATCGCTGTCACAATAAAAAAGGGATATTTTGACCACTGTCTCTACCTATAAGGAAATATTGGGGAATGGGGAACATTAAAAGGAAATTATACTCACGGAAAACATAAATTTAAGAAATTATTCAGGTACATATTAATAACTCTTTAGTACTAAACAATAACTCTCTTGCAAAAAGTCTAAAGAGTAACTCGTTAGTACAAACGCAAATTCTTTAGCGGTAAATAGTTAACTCTTTAGATTCTAAAAAGTTTAGTTTGTATCTAAAGAATTTATTATGAAAAAAGTCTAAATAGTAACTCTTTAGATAATGTTTTCCGTGCTGATAAAAACATTCAATAAATTAAAGGAGAGTCAAGTTAATTAAGTAAATTAAAGTAAGTTGTTGGGAAAATTACATTGAGCAATAAAATCTACATACATATGCTATAGACCGCTTGCACTCATATTTAAGAGCCGCCATTTTGTTGGTCAGGAATACATAGGCCAGCATAGGAAAAACATCATTTTTATTTTTTTAATAGCAAAAGAATCTTCAAACCTCAATCAAAGCCTTATTTCTAGCTCCTAATAAGCTTGAAGGATATGAGAAAATTTTGTTGAGTTGAAATAAACAATTTTTTATGTGAAAAATTAGGAAAAGCGAAGTTTCCCCTATGCTGGACAATGCATTAGTCACCACAAACATGGCGACAAAGCGCAAGGATGTGCAAGGGGTCTATAATCCCTTTCGGGGTAAGCCAACAACACAGATGTTTTATCCTGACCCAGTGATAGACCTCCACAACTTCATATCCTGACATACGACACTTGCTTCCTCCAGTCTCATACCTTGTTTCATGCATTTCATGAAAAATAAAATCTAAATTGATATAATGAACCTGCGTGCTTTAGGCAGTAAAATAGATAGTGTATTTTCTAATCAATGTCTATTTTGTTACCAATGTGCCAAGTGATAATCTTGTTAATATTTTGAACACATAATTTAATTTATAGACCTATTTATTATTTTTTTTTCTTAGCATCGTATTGTAGAACAGAGGTAGAATTCCAATTTAATAATTTATGGGAGAAAAATATGTCTGGCAAAATAAATAAAAAGCTCGAGGTCTACTCATATAGTGAAGAGATTTTGATTTAAGATTTTGCTTGCACAGAGCAAAATCCCATGCTAGCAAGATATTTCACACCATCTCTTTACTTTGAGAAGACCAGTGCTGGTATCCTCTATCTAAACTTTTCCTGTAAATCAAGAACTAATGAGAATGATAAAAACACTAAAGTAAAAGTAAAATCTTTATTGTAACAAAAAAGAAAGTACAATAATTTACTTATTTGCAATTTTGCGTTTCTTTTTCTTCTTAAGTTCAGTGTTGACTTTCTGAATCTTGGCAGACATTTTCTCTGGTTTTTGTTTCCTCTTCTTCACTACTGGCTTAGGAACTTCTTCCTCTTCCTCCTCCTCCTCTTCTTCTTCTTCTTCAGCTTCCTCTTCGCTGCTGTCATCCAGTTCAACAATGACCCTGCCATTTCTCGGTGCAGATTTGACAGGCTCTGTCACAGCCTTGCTCTCCTCCACCACTTCTACTTTCTCTACCTTGCTGGGAACTGCTCCCTCTGGTGTTTTTATCAAGGCCATGCAGGTCACTCGGCAGCCACAACTTGTGGTACCAATTTGTTGCAGGTGTTGCGACTTTTTGTTATCTTTCTTAACCTGACAACAAAAACAAAATATCGTGAACAAATAACACATACACATGGTATGAAAATAATACAGTTTGAGTTCTCAAAAAGCAATGCTACATATTGATTTAATTACACAAAAGGAAAGGGGGGGGGGGATGCGAGATTTACTTGTCCATTTCTTGCAGCAGCTACAGTATTTAATTCCTGGCAAATATTGGTTTATAAGTTTGATTTCTCAATAATTCTAATATGGTTACCTTAGTTCAATAATACTCTCAAAAGATGGCTTTTGAATTAGATAAATAAGAATTATTGTTGTGTCAAGTTGAAGAATTTTGGTTAGAAGCATGAGGATAGGTTACTCATGGGAAGATGCTGTCAAATCGTAACATTTTAAATGATAATTAAAACTAATTTTAAACTTACATTAAATTTCCAAACAGTGATTTCTCCTTTACTGGATGCAGAAACAAGCCACTCTTCATCAGTTTCAAATTTTACCCCCTCCATGCAACGAACACGTCCAGTGTGAGCTTGGGTTGTGGAGATACACGACTTTTTTGTGACAGAATGCAGTTCTATAGTGCCAGTGTCAGTACCTAAGGCTAGTATATCATCCTGAAACATACAAACATTGTTAAATTAAAAAATAACTATTACTATTGTTAAAGCAAATGAATGTGTAAAACCAACGCTCTGCAATAATATTTTAAAACTTACATTGATAAAATAAATACAGGCAGGCCTGTTTGCTGGAACGAAGCTGTATACGACTCCAGCCACTGCGACAGAATACACATCAACTGCAAACTGTGCTCCTCCTTTGAGCAGCTTGATGACAGCGTAGTGGTCCCCACTCAGAGACCAAGCCATGTCTTCAGCTTGGGCATGAAGATTGGTCGTGTAGGCAGGTCGACCTTTAACTAAATTCCAAGTTCTGAAAACAAAAAGTGGTTCAATATATCACAATTTCAATCATCTTCAAATTAAGTCTGTTTTTAATAACACAATAGAGCACTAAAATTGCCATGCAATATTAATGTTAAGGCTATTATAAAAATGTTTTAATTCGAGCATATAATGTGTGACTTCAAAGTCATATAGAAGTCAATTTTTGAGTCAAAGGTGTTGTAAATAAATGTGAAGCAAGAAAACAAAAATCTCTATAAATTGCAAGGGCAGATCCAGAGTAGGGGAGCAGGAGGTGATGAGGGCGATGGGCGATCCCTTCCCCCCAAAGCCAGTCAAAATACAATACAGCTGATACCACCCACCACCTGCTGAAATGAACATTGGAGTATGTATAGGGAATCGCATTGACCCCACCAAAATTTTGTACCTGATCTGCCCCTGATAAAATGTGAGTTTTCCAGTGTCCTTACTTGAGAGTGTTATCTCTACCGGCACTGAGGCACAGTTTGCCAGAAGGGTGGACTGCTATGGCTGAGATTCCCTTATCTTTGTGAGCTGTAAGTATTTTCTCACATTGCCAATTGCCTGTTCTCCACAGCACCATGTCACCGTCTTCAGAACCGCTAATTAGGTGAGTTTGATTGACAAAAGCCAAGCACGTCACTGTCTCTGAAAATTAAGAAAATTACAATGAAATCGTGTGCTACACTAACATTTTTAATCTAAGTATAGAGGTCTCACAATTTAAACTGTTGATTAAATTCAAATTCAGTACGTATGAATTTGAAGCTGGTTGTGTCGGTGCCACCCCCCCCCCCCCTCATAGTAGGTGTTGCATATACATAGGGTAATAGTACAAAAAAAGTTGACATTAACACTGAACCTTACGAGTCTAAATTCCTAGTCCCTGCATGTACTTCAAAATTTGAACATAAAAACTCTATAATTGTTATAAACTCCCCTTAACTGTCTCAATAACCTTTTGTGCCTGTGATATCTTGGGATCAAAATATTGTGCAGATACACCCGAGATACAGTATACTTTTTTTTCCCTTTAATTAAATAACATTTAGGGCTAGGGTTCATTATAGGGAACTTCTCCCATTGATAAACTAACCTGGGCTAACCTGGGATCATTAGTGGTTGTATAACGTTACAGTCACACAAATAGTTAACAGCAACGTTATATAATGTCCAGAAGTGAAACTATGAACACTCACGTATGTACACATTATAACGTATTCTCGTGACATATCACTTACACCTTGTCGGGTCTATCTTTATTTTACTATCTTGGGATCCGTCCAATACCTGTTTAAATTCACAATACATTATTAAACCATAATCTGCTTACTATCATGATGCATAAGTACGTTCATTTCTTTCCTCAGCTTCATGTCATACAGCTGTATGGTATCATCGGCTCCACCTGAGGCAAGAAATTTACCAGCCCCAGCAACACTGCGGACACTCGCACGATGGGAGTGAGTAGCGAATGTCTGAGACAGGTTCAACTTCTGTAAATAAACACAAGAACATTAGCATTATATAGGACACATTAGTCACATAGGCTTCGTAAAATGTATTATTATGAAATTAATGTGTTATAATCCTTACCCCATCTTCAGTTTTTAAGACTTTATATCCAAGTACAAATTCTTCATACGTGCCTACAATAATTTCTAAGTCTCTCGAACCTTGACACACAATTACCATTTTAAATTTAACAATAAAAACAATTCAAATGCACTGAAAACTGAAAAATGTAAGAAGAAACTTTCTATCCACGTGCAAAAATTACGATCAAACAAACCCCTTTTAACAAATTTCGTCATTCATTTGGAATTTTTTAACCAATAGCCGATGGAGCTAACTTCTACTATATGCTCGTTCTGTGTTCTTTGAGTTGGAGCTAACAGGTTACTACTACACACCTGATAAAAATGAAAACATTGAGAGTTGGGATTTGTTAATTAGATTAGATAATCTTGTTAGGGCATGTAGCGTAAAGTTTATTACATTTACAGGTACGTGAAACTGTAAGCCATGTTGGAGGTTTGATTTTATCTTTATATTCTGTCATAAATGCTTTTTTTTCACATTCATATACATACGCATATACATATGATTTAAACTTTTGCAGTTTCCCCCATTACATTAATTTTTGTTCAGTAGATTTTTGGTATGCATAGGATGATTTAAGATGTAGAGAAACCTCTGTACCGCATACTAAAAAAAATATATATATCAAAATCTACAGTAATAATACAAATCAAGTCTCTGGATAGAAACCTCGTTGTAGTAGAGTGTTTTTGTGATGCGACCTTGAATCTAACCTGTTTTTCTCATAGAGAGAGCTCATAGCGGGCTCATAGTTTCATGTCTCATCTCATAGCCAAAAGAAAAAAAAAGAAAAAAAAAAAAAAGACTTTTCTACGAGGTATCTATTTGGAAGAACTGAATATAGAAATAGACCTCATATGCAGGCTCCAACTGGCCATAAGAGCAAGCCCGCAATTGCGGACGTGCCCCCCCCCCCCTGTTTCGAGGCCCCCAAGGCCCAAAAAGGGGCGTAACTAGGGTGTTACGCCCCCTATGTGGCCCCTAAAGAGGGTGTTACACCCCTTATGCGGACAAGGCCCCTTGATTGCCAGTCCGACCCTGCTCATATGTATAGTTTGAAAACATACACCTGCTCAGAGTGTTGTTTTATAAATGTAATTTTGTCATGTTAAATGATATGCATTCATATTTTTTATTTCAGACTTTTTGTAACTTACACCTCTAAAACATAAGTGATCGACGTTGGGATGTTGATGTTCCAGGTAGCGGAGCATGTGCTCGTAATGAGGAAGAGGTCAATATTTCACCTGTGCTTACTGGCGGGCGCCGCTCTCCTGATTGGCCAGTTAATTTTACTTGCCATATTATTATACAGCGATGATGTGAGACCAAAATCCTCAGTTCACGATGTTCAGATGTTCCTCAATGCTACAGCAAATCTCAAAGTACCTGTCATCTTGCTGGACCCTGTGTTACTACAGAAATACCTGAGCTTTCATAGGGGCTCAATGCAGGATGATTCTACTTGTTTTTTCTGTGATATCTCACACCCTATAGCATTTGGAGCATTATACAAGCATGTTTTACAGGTATATATACTTACATATTGATGCTTGTGTCAAAATATACTATCTGCTCTTCCACCTGTGCGACAAGTGGAGCATCTGCAATGTTAAGTGAATGGCCGCTAGTCCTTGTGAGTGTAAAGTGCACGTGCTCCACTCGTCGCGCTGGCGTAAAGTGCAGATACTGAACTCTATTTTGACGCAGAAGACCTTATATATTGGCTCACCCTCTCGTTTGAAGAACTTTTTAACATTACGGGCACCAAAAAGGTTCAATGTATGTATTTTAAAGTACACTTCTGCACTCTCGAGTGGAGCTAAATGTTCAGCCCCTGGTAGATCTATCAACTTCACATAAACTTTAATGAGGTCGTAACTCGTAACGATATGGGCAAAAAAAAATAATAATAATAAATCAATAAAAATGAAACCACAAAAATACATATTGAGTTGCTTTGTCCTTAAAAAACTTTGAGCCACAATATTAAAGCCACAACTCAGGAGGTGACTGGTTGAAATACCATCCTCAATATTAAGACACATTCTCTAGCTATTGCTTATTTATGATAAGAGTACATACACTAGATTTGAACAAGATAGTATGCTACATTATAGTAAGATAGGCTTACATGTGACAAAGTGAAAATTAAAGTAAAAGTTACGTAGTCATAAAAGTTTTCAGTTCAGTCTCAAATCAAAGATTACCTATCAATCACAGACCTAGATCTGTTATTTATTTATTGCCATATTGACTTGATTTCAGAGAGAAGTACTTCAATCAGAACTGGAGGCTGCAGGCTTCACCTCAGTAGTTCTACTCAACACTCTACCCCCAGAGCCTGCTGCCCCCAAGTCAATACGTGACGCCCCCACCGCCCTCCTGCTGCGAGGTCAACGTTATTCTGCAGTGACGCTGCAGCTGGTGTTGCTGCACGAGAGAGACGGTGACTTCTGGTGGCACGGAGCAGCAGCCAGTGACTTTGGTGTCACCACCAAGCTGTTGTCTGTGGGAGTCAAGAGTATAGAGGAGCTCACCCTCATGCAGAACGAGGGAGCACTAGACAAGTAAGCTTTTAATAATTGTTGTTGTTTAGTGGTTTAGTATTTGCAAATTAATGCTAGTATTTATTTTTCTTTTTTTATTGCTGTTTTGATTTGATTTGATTTTGTTCTTTTGTACTTTCGTTTCTTGCTTTCAACTTCTATGGTTGACTGGTATACTTGTCTTGCTTAAGTGATTTCATAATTTCTTTCTTGAATTGCTTCATGTTCAATTCTTTTACTTCTCTTTTTAATTCATTGTAGTGTCGTTTCAATCCATTTACAAAAATAGATTTCTGAATACTTTATTTGACTGGTTGAACGTATGGAAATCATTTGCTTGTCTTGTATCTGTATGTTTCTTTTGTAAAACTCCTATAAAATATCACCCTTGTTTGTGGTTAAATTATGGATAAAACATAGTACTGTACCTTGTATTTAATTATTCTTCAAACACTCAGCTGTTTCAGTCTAGTAAAGCCAGTGACATTATAAAGTAGTTTTTTTTTTATGCATTTCAAAATAGAAAGAGGGAGACAGAGAAAATAATTTCTAGCCCAGGCCAATATTAAACACATTGGATGATGGGTTTTTAGCATTATGGTCTGGGGTGGGTTCAGATGAGCATGGAAGTCAAGGGGTTGGGATAATTTTAAGTAACAGAGTAAAAAGTATGATGAGAAATTATGAATGTGTGTCCCCAAGGTTGATGTGGATGAGAATGAAAGTGGGTATTACTAGGGTTGTGTTTGTGGTATGTTATGCACCAGTGGATGGAGAGGATGATGATGTAAAGGATGAGTTTTGGAGGCAGTTGAGTACTGTCCTAAGTGAATGTGAAAAGGGAGAGCGAATTATTGTGTTAGGAGATATGAATGGTTGGGTGGGTAGGAAAAGAAGTGGATTGGAAGATGTGGTTTTTAGATTTGGTGACTCTAGAGTGAATGGTAATGGTGAAAGTATCGTAAATTTCTGTGTGGAACATGAGTTGTTTGTATCAAATACATGGTTTAAGCATAAAAGAATACATGAGTATACATGGGTGAGCAATGAGCAGAAAAGTATGATTGACTTAATTCTGTATGATAACAGACTGAAAGGAAAGGTGAAAGATACAAGAGTGTGTAGAGGAAGTGAATGTGGTACAGATCATTTTTTGGTTGTGTCTAGAGTAGATCTAGGAAATAAATGGATTGAGCATAAGAAGGTAAAAGTGGTACAAAAGAGAATAAAAGTGGAAAAATTACAGGAGGTGGAGGAGAGAAGGATGTATACAAAGGGGATGAACGAGAGGTTATTTCTGTTAACAAAAGAGTGGGAGAAAAAGGTTATGACTGACTATGATATTGAATGGGGGTATAAGGTAATTAAAGAAGCTTGTGTGGAGACTGCAAGGAAAGTATGTGGTGAGGCTGTGGTTGGTCGTATAGCTGGGGATGCATGGTGGAATGATGAGGTACGAGAGGCTATTGAGGAGAAAAAGAGAGCATATTTGAAGATGATTGATGCAAAAAATGAATTAGAAAAAAAGGAGTTATTTATAGTGTATAAAAAGAAAAGAATGAATGCAAAAAAGAGTGTGCTAGAGAGTAAGTTGAATGCAAGGAGAGAATTTGAAGAGAAAATGCAAAGTGAATTTATGGGTAATAGAAAAATGTACTGGAAGATGGTGAATCAAGTGAGAAAAGGAAGTAATAGTAAAAGTGCAGGCGGAGTAAAGAATGAAAGAGGAGAAATTGTGTGGGATGAAGAGAAGGGGAGAGAATGTTGGCGAAAGTATTTTATGAATCTGTTTTTGGATGGAGGGGAAAGGGAAGAAAGAATGGAGGAGGAAAAGGAGAATGAATCAAACGGAGTAAAGGAGGAGATGATTGAGTTTCGATTGAATGATTTAAAGAATACTGTAAAAAAGTTAAAAAATGGCAAGGCAGCTGGAGTAGATGGAGTAACAAGTGAAATGGTAAAGTATGGAGGAGCGTCTCTGGAAGTAAAAATGTTACAGTTATTTAATATGTGTTACAAATGTGGTAGAGTACCTGAAGACTGGGTATGTGCTGTGATTGTTCCGTTATATAAGGGGAAAGGGGATAAGTATGACTGTAAGAATCATCGTGGAATTAGTTTGTTAAGTATACCTGGTAAAATATACGGGGGGATGGTGATTGATAAGGTGCAAAAGGTTACACAGAGTCATATCTCAGAAGTGCAATGTGGTTTTATGCCTGGCAGGGGCTGCACTGATCAGATTTTCACTGTGCAGCAGTTGATTGAGAAATGTATGGACGCAAGAAAGAAAGTATTTGCTGTGTTTGTAGATCTAGAGAAAGCATATGATCGAGTGAACAGAAGTATGATGTGGAGTGTATTAGATGAATATGGGGTGAGAGGGAAGTTACTTGAGGGTGTGAAAGCCATGTATGCAGGTAGTAAGGCATGTGTGAGAGTAAACGGAAAGTTGAGTGAGTGGTTTAAAGTGGGTAGAGGCGTTAGGCAAGGATGTGTGATGTCGCCGTGGTTATTCAATATTTTCATGGATAAATGTATAAAGTTGGCTGAAAAGTATGGAAGTGGAGTAAACGTAGGTTTGTTAATGGTGTGGATGTTGTTGTACGCTGATGATGCGTTGATGGTGGCTGAGAGTGAGGAAGAATTGCAAGAGATGATTGATAGGTTGGAAGAAAGCACAGAACAAATGGATCTGAGAATAAATGTTGGGAAAACTAAAGTAATGGTATTTGGTGGAGAAAATGATGATGGAAATGAATTCACACTGAATGGAGAAAAGCTGGAAAGAGTGAAAGAGTTTGTATATTTGGGAAGATTATATCAAGAGAATGGAAGTATAGATGGGGAGATTGAGAGGAGAGTGGCGGCAGGTAGGAAAGTAGTTGGCAGCATGGCAGGATTGGCCAAGAGTGATGCTTTATCAAACAAAGCAAAACTTACAGTGTACAATTCTGTCTTACTCCCAACTATCTTATATGGTTCTGAATCATGGGTATGTCAGAGTAGGCATATGAGTAGGGTGAATGCTGTTGGTATGAGTTTTCTCAGAAGTATGTGTGGTAAAACAAGATTAGATAGGGTAAGGAATACTTGGGTGTTGGAGAAATGTGGAGTAAAAGAAACTGTGACTGAGAAGTATGAGAACAGTGTATTACGGTGGTTTGGTCATGTTGAGAGAATGGGTGATGTGATGAAAGAATAGCAAAGCAGGTATTTCATAGTAGAGTGGATGGAAGGAGAGATAGAGGCAGGCCTAAAACATCATGGTCTGAGGTGGTTGGAAGATGTTTGAAAAATAAGAATGTACGCAGTATGAAATGCAAAAGGAAATGTATGAAACAAGGTATGAGACTGGCGGAAGCAAGTGAAGTATGTCAGGATAGGAAGTTGTGGAGGTCTATCACTGGGTCAGGATAAAACATCTGTGTTGTTGGCTTACCCCGAAAGGGATTTATAGCGTCATGATATGTATGTATGTATGTATAATTTAATTAGAAAGTATATTGTCTCTCACACAAAAGGCATCCCTGTCAGATAATTTCCGTTCCCTAATTTATCCAATCTATGTATCTATATGTTCTATCAAATTGTTATTTACCAACTCTGTTTTCCCTTACTTAAGTTCGTATTATTGTCAGGTTTGAGGGTGAGACAGCACAGCTTGATGGCCTGCGAGTGTCGGTGCCCAGTGACTTGGGGAAGTACCTGGCACAGCGCACTCACTCTCAGTTCATCGAGTGCAGTCACAGTCGTGCAGCCGTGTTTCACGAGACCCAAGGTATTGACGAGGGGAGAGAGGCTGTCATGTTTCGTCACAAAGCATGGAAACTGTTGGCAAAGTCAAAGAAACTTCTGGATGAACTTCAAATACCATTCTGGCTGAGCAGCGGCACCTGCCTGGGTCAGTATAGTGCTCCACTTTACTTGAAGTTACATTATGCCAGTATTTGCTGCTTTAAGTTACATTGCCACTGTGTTTTGGTTGACAGTTATTATGATATGATCTAGTGCTGTAAATCACAATGTCATAAATGGATATATAAAATAGAAGACTTGCAAAAAGTAGCTTTAATGAAAAATAAACAAGCTCAGAACCTATCCTATACAATACTAACAAAGTGCTAGCAGAAGACTAAGCATTACTGTTTTCAATTAACATGCTTTCTTATGGGGAAATGAAGAAGCTCTTTAACTTGAGTTACAATTTGTCCTTATTATAGCTTACTGAACCACTAAAGCTATACTCTACTCAAAAAACCTTGACCGATTTATCGTTTGACCACTAATGTATCGCCCATTTTCTCGCGCGCATTTCACAGGTGGGCGGCTTGGCGATGCCGTAAAAGGTTGAACGGCAGATAGTTCAGGCTTTTTGAGACGAGTACATTGTTTTCCTCAATTTCAGTCAATTTAGTCATGAAATATTATTTATTACAGTTTTGTTATTATTATTTATTTTTTTATTCAATTACATACTTGAAATACATAAAAACAAAAGCCTTGAAACTCAATAAGCTAAAATAAAAATTTAAGTATCAACAAAAATTCTAGCTGGAGTTATAGCTGTTTCATTGCCCCATAAGAAAGCATGTTAAATGAAGACAGGAACTCAAAGTTATCTGCTAGCGCTTTGTAAGTATTATTGAGATCTCAGTTTGTTTACTTTCTCACTAAAACCAATTTTTGCACGTCTTGTATTGGTGTGGTGGTACGGCAATTAAGAGTAGCATTTGCATGTAGCTTGACTTTGACATTGATGTGGTGTACGTGTCATGTTTATACGCAGGTTATTTCCGTCAATGTGACATCATCTCGTACAGTAAAGACGTAGACCTCGGCATCATGGCTCAAGATTACTCCGACTCTCTCATCGCACGCTTCACACAGCAGGGTCTCAAACTGAAACATTGGTTTGGACAACTGAATGACTCGCTGGAGCTCTCCTTCACAAGCAACGACCTCAAGCTGGATCTCTTCTTCTTCTACAAGGAAGGAGATACTATCTGGAATGGAGGCACGCAGGCTAAATCTGGCAAGAAATATAAGTAAGTCGCTTTGGAAATGTTTGCTACTATTTTCTGTACTAGTTTCAAAAAGTTGAAGGATGTGTGCAGAATACTCATATCTTTAAAAAATATAAAAAAAAAGTTTTGTTGTTGTTGTTGTTATTTAAAAGTCAATGATAACAACTAGGTACCCATGATAAAAATTGCAGTAAATGTAACCATCAGGTAAGAGAGAATTAATGGTTGAAATTAACATGCAAACATGTAAAATTTCAAAATTCGTTATTCATAGTGACCAAAAGTGATAAAAAGCATGATAAAATAGTGATAAAAAGCAGTTAACTCAAATAGAATTGCCTAAAAACCAGTATATGGTTGGACTAAATAAATAGTTTAAAAAATATAATTCATCTCTTGCAGTTTTTCCATTTAAGGGAAAACAAACATCGCAATTAGAATCAATAATAATAAAGAAAAGGATAGCATTACCATCAAGGGACTTGCCATAGTAGAAGTTATGGTCAAGGTCTACATGGCACTAAAACTGTGTGCCACGTGAGACTTCGATCTCTCCATAGAACTTCTACTGTGGTAAGGTCATTTGCAGTTTTTGCATATACACTTGTTTTGAGTCCTGGAATGCATATTGTGTATTGTATATTTTCTAAATTATTTTTAAAATAATTCTTGTTGTTATAATTCCAGATATGTGTTCCCATGGTTCACATTATGTTGGACTGAGTTCCTTGAGCTGAAAGTCCGTGTGCCATGTCAAACTCTTGCCTACATCCAGGCTAACTACGGTGCTACCTGGGACACTCCTCAGCTAGATTGGGACTGGAAGAGTAGTCCTCCTAATGTTAGGGAGAACGGTGTTTGGCCCTCCACTTTGTGGCCTCAAGTCATCAAGCTTTACTGAGCTTACCAAAGTGGGTACTGTACCAATTTGATACCAATATCAACTTAATTAAATACAAGGCTTGTAAAACTGGGTTTAATGAGGGGGGGGGGGGAAATACTGGTATGTAATAAGTGTTAGCGGGTAACTTTGTGGTCCTGTCCTAATTTTATATGCTTTTGATTTGAATATAGCTGCAGTAGAAATTTTTTTCTTCAAGCTGGGTGTTTTGCTTTTGCTTTCTGAGCTTCGTTGCATTTATTTTCCCTAATTTGTTGGAAATATAAATATACATTTTCTAAACACAAATCTATAAACACATTTAATGTATAGGCTAATAATATTTATAGCAATATTAATGGTGCTTGTTTTTATTGAAAATGCTTTAAAATATGAATTGATGAAAATAAACCATTGCAGTTGGATAAGGTAAAATTGAAGAAAAGGATAGGAGAAACCTGCAATTGCACAGTGAACATAGTCCCATAGTCTGGTTAAAATCTTGCTAGCACACAGGTACAAAAAAGCTATTGCATATTGGATAGCACTTGGCACTAAAACTCCACTAAACTCCAAGTTTAGTGCCAAAAGCTACCCAATACTACAGTACAGTATAGCGATGCTGTTGTGGCTAAACCACACTTCTACTTTTAGCTGGTTTGCTAACTTTCATGCATCTACATTTAGCGCAACAAGAGGTACAGTCAACCAGAGTGAAATTGAAAGCCAATCACAGACCCACTTTCAAAGTGCTCTGTGTCTAGAGAGTTAAGGAAAAGTGAAAGCTTGCACACGATTGGAGTTTCAATTTCACCTCCGTTGACTGTATAAAATCCTTCTACATAGGAAAACAGGTGTAGAAGTGTTTATTACCTGTTGTTGCGTTAGATGTAGATGCATGTTTTTATGGCTAATAAACGTAGATGCGTAAAAGTAAGTAAACACGCTGAAAGTAGAAAAGTGGTTTAGCCACAACAACATATCAATATGATTTTTTTTTTTTTAAATCTCTGTGCTTGCAAGATGCACCAAGGTATGGAACTCTCTTCACTATAGTAAGACCCTCGCTGGTTTTCTCCTATCCTTTTCTTTCAAATGTATCATATCTACCTGCAATGGCTTATTTTTATTAATGTCTCCCAGGAAGAGTAGCAAAACCATATAAAATCTGGACCCATGATCTGGACTGTACCACAAAATTGTTGAGTTTACAAGCCAAGAGTTGGTGATGTTTAAGCTACAGGGTCAGTAATTAAAGAAATAAAGGGCACATAATATTTAAACTTAAATCTTAAATTCAGCATAATTTCCATCACAGCTTTGGTGCTTCAATAATATACTATGTATAGTGGTGCGTTGAACTTCTTATTTTGTTACTGTTGCTTGGATATGCAATCAACCTTATTATTGTTTAATTCACTTGTATTTTTATATATTTATATAGTGCTTAATTATTATTAGATGGAAATATATTTTGTTGCATTAAAGATTGAACAATTTTATGCTGATAAATAATTAGAAGCAAAAAAATTTCTCTCTTTCAAATTTTTTACTTAATTTATAATACAATGTTATGTTATGTTATAACATGTAAAACTTCACTTTAATTTTTTGTTAGAAAAATATTTGATTCACTGCATCTAATTTCGTTCACTCAGTACCTTTATAATAAATAACCGTTAGAAAAAAAAATTATAAATTAAAATTTGATTGGAAGAGGGGACAATAATTTGGCAAGCAAGAAATAAATTAAATTAAGAAGAGAGTCGACTCTTGCAATATGATTGGTGACTAAAAATTGGCTAGGAAACATATCGTCTCTATCGCGTCAAAATGTATCAAGTGAAATTATCACGAGCTTGCCAAACGTTCCATCTACATAGGGTTTACTGTGTTAGATGGAACGTTTGGCGCGCTCGTGATAAATTCACTTGAAACATTTTGACGCGATAGAGACGATATATTTATAAAGATTTAAGGTAGAAAATTGGGGAAACATGAGTTGAGCTTTTACTGCCAGGGACTTGTATGTGAGTCCCCACTATGTTTTCTATCTAATTTTTATTTATCAGTTCAGGAAGAAATGCTAGTTTTAAATTAAAAGGAGAGAAAATAAATAGATTAAATTAAAAGAGAAAACCAGCAAGGGTCTATATAGTGAAGAAACGTTATATACTGTAGTTTGGTGAAACTCTTGTTAGCACAAAGATGAAACCCCACTTTTCTATTCTAGTCTCGTACCAAAAACTACCACTGTATTATCTGTGTGTTAGCAAGATTTGTACCTAATTATGAGATATCTTGCTGGTTTAGTCTCCTTGAAATTTTACCATCCAACCTTGATGGTTAATTTTCCTTAATGTATCTTTGAATGTAAAGGGAAAGGCTCTGTAGAGTTGGTAAAATTTTTGATTGTGTCAAATTTTGTGCTCTATATTATAAGTTTGATATTTTTACGTTGTAATGATTATATTTATGGACAGGTACTGCATTAAACACAGGTGCTTCATTGATTATACAAGTTTATATAGTTTATAAATTAAGTGTGAATTTGTTACACAAATTACAAGTTGTGCTGGATGTATAATTGATTGCCAGCATACCCTTGTTGTACTGAAGGTTATGTTGACTGACGTTTGCTCTCTCAACTCCTGCCATGTCACTGCAAGTTCACGGTGCCTGCTACGCCAGCAAGTCAACATTTTAGTCATGGCAAGGAAATAAAATCTCTCCTGTGATCTCAAAAGTAAGAATATTGATGTTTTATCCTTGAATTTCTGACCAGTTTCTCATTAAATAAAAAACTGGAGTATTTAAATAATGTTATGCAACTTAAATGTTTATAATGGAATGAATATTTAATATCAAGGGCTACACGGCATTTTGGTACTAGTGCAATCTCCGCGGTTGCATTTTTGGCACATGTGCATTCTCCGCGCTCACCTTTTTTGAAACATCTTTATATGCTTAGCCTGTACAGATGTGCCATTAGTAGGCGTGGCGTAGATTGCACATGTGCCAAAATTGCACCTGCGGAGATTGCACAAGTAT
The DNA here is from genome assembly GCA_949318235.1 of Ecdyonurus torrentis. Taxonomy (NCBI): domain Eukaryota; kingdom Metazoa; phylum Arthropoda; class Insecta; order Ephemeroptera; family Heptageniidae; genus Ecdyonurus; species Ecdyonurus torrentis. The sequence continues at coordinate 508,545 of OX439130.1, forward strand.
TAAAATGCCACGTAGCTCTCGATATGTTGTACAAGATATTAAAATCAAAGAAAGAGACAGTAAAAAATCTTATTTCATTATTGTATGGCCTATATTCACATTATGCCTATGTGTATTTTTACTATTTTTCCACATTTTAGATGTGTAATAACAAGCTTTTCTACTATCATTTTCTTTGATTTTATTATCACACCGCGATGTATTGTTCCTAATTATGTAATGTACAACATTGTTAATTATTCATTCTATGTTTAGGTACAGCTCCGGCCACTAGTTTGAGAATGGGGCAGCGTCGGCCACAGCTAGCGTTTTCTCATAAAGTTAGCATAGTGTGGTTGCAGGGTGCCTATACAAATTGTTCTCAAACTTGTGGCCAGAACATACACAGGATGTTGATAATATATTTTACCTTTAAATCCAGCTCGAGTTTTTCTCATAAGAATAACATTGACAATTTAGCGTGAGTTTTTGACTGGTAAATTATAGTATCAAGGTCCTGTATACACCTTAGTAGATTTGACATTCAAGCAGATAGATAGAGCAGAAAATTTAGGGATCGGGAGATAAAGTGAGCTTCAACTAACAGGAATGCCGTGGTAGGAAGAAGAAAAAAAAACAAAAAAAAAAAAAAAAAAAAAAACTAACACATGAAAATTGATTAGGCTGATTTTTTAGGCTGGGTTAGAAATTATTTTCTCTATCACGATGCCCCTTTCAGTCTAAGCTCATACTATCTCCAGTTCCCCAATATATCTGTGTTTTTCTATCCCTCCCCAATTTTACCTAATCTATCTATGTGTTGTACCATCAAATCTTTTTATTAACATTCAATTGTTTTAATTATCAATTATAACTTCTGCAGGAGGAGAATCACTTTCTGAGTTAATTTTCCACTCAATTCAGTTTTTGCATCAAAAAAACTAAAGTGCGTTTTTTTTTTTAATGCATAAGTTTAAGTTCTGCAGCAAGTGTATTTCAATACATACATACATGCATACATATCATGACGCTATAAATCCCTTTCGGGGTAAGCCAACAACACAGATGTTTTATCCTGACCCAGTGATAGACCTCCACAACTTCCTATCCTGACATACTTCACTTGCTTCCGCCAGTCTCATACCTTGTTTCATACATTTCCTTTTGCATTTCATACTGCGTACATTCTTATTTTTCAAACATCTTCCAACCATCTCAGACCATGATGTTTTAGGCAAGCTGCCTCTATCTCTCCTTCCATCCACTCTACTATGAAATACCTGCTTTGCTATTCTTTCATATGTGTATTTCAATATGCAGCTAAATAATATATATATATATATATATATATATATATATATATATATATATATATATATATATATATATATATATATATATTTGTACTGGCCCCACAAGCGATTTGAAGGCATGAATGCTGCGGCCAGATTTTTTTTAGGCCAGTGAGTTATTTATGTGGCTATAAATTATTATTACTTAATTAATTCACTTTAGTTTTTGTCTGTGATACAGTTACAAATTGTTTCACTCTGACAAAATATTTAAATTGATTCAGAAATTCTTGAAACAGATTTCTTTCATGCAATAACAGATTGATTTTATTTTGCGTCGTCGACAAAAATAATTGAAAATTTTTGACTTCATCAACTTATCAAAAATGTTGAATTTGCAATCGAGCAGAGTATCCGACTGAACTTGCTTACTTATTGTCACGTCCTTATTAGTTATATTTATTGATATTAAATAATATACTCAATTTAAATAAAATATTACTAAGTTTTTATTAAAAAAAAAAAATGTTTTTTTATTTGTAACAATTACATATACAATAGTTTATTCTGAAACAGATAACAAAATATAATACCACAATATAACTTAATAAGATAATGTACCTACATATTAGCTTTCAATATTTTTTACTTATTATTATTATTAAAATATTTGTTTTAAGTACATATTAGCACAGAACAAAACATTAACATAATTTAGGCTATATTTTCGTCACTATAGCTTAAAGGCGTAGAACACCTTGAACAAAAAAGTTGTGTAATATCCTAACAAACCTGAAAATCAACGTTGCTTTGGCCGGAGTCATTGATTTCTAATTTATTTTCCATTCACAAAATGCCGCTGCCGGTCACTGACGTCACAGCTCGCCTGGTCCACGAGCAAGTAAACCGGGCGAGCTGTGACGTCAGTGACCGGCAGCAGCATTTTGTGAATGGAAAATAAATTAGAAATCAATGACTCCGGCCAAATCAACATTGATTTTCAGGTTTGTTAGGATATTACGCAACTTTTTTGTTCAAGGTGTTCTACGCCTTTAAATTTTGGTAAATTTTGGAACAGCATAAATAATTTTTGCCATGTAACAAAGCTATTGTGCAGTATGATATAAATTATGTTGTAATATGAACATCAGGTTTTACTAAAACTGAGCTAGCTTAATTATTACATATACTTAGTTTTATCCTAGAGATAATATATTAGATAATTATATAATTATGGCCATAAATATATGAAAGAAACCTAATCAATTAGTCACGATTATTGAAACCTAACGAAAATACTTTGCCCTTTAATTATGCTTACGGTACGTCAATAAACTTTTTATTATTATTTTAAATTACGGGAATTACGGGAATTTAGATTTGGGACTAATTAGATTCTGTTCATATATTCATGGCATATATAGTAAAATAATTATTTTTACGTTTTAAATAACATTGATAATGAAGTATTTTACATCAAAGATTAAAATCTTTAAATTGAAATCGAGGTTTGGTAATCTGGAAGAAGAAGAAGAACAAAAAAAAATTAAAAAAAAAGGGAAAAAAAAAGTTGATGCCCAGTATAACAATAACATTCACTTTATTTTAATTTCCAATAATAAATGTTAATGTTATTTCTATACAAATTTTGATATGTACATATTGCAGTAAAAATTTACTTATACTCCCCCCCCCCCCCCCCCCTCAACTGCAATTTAGCTTCCTCTACAGTATTAAACCATTTTACACTATACATTTTTAATTTTTATTTTCAGTGAAGTAATGGTTATATCAGAATAAGTCCCGGATGAGATAAAGTTCGTGGCGTGATGTATGGCGATCGATGTTACAGCACGGTCTCTGATGATGATACGTCTCTTAGTTTGACGATAGGAGCATCGATCACCGAGGGGGTGTCGTATATTGGGTCAAGTCTAACAAAAATATACAATTAAAAATGTGGTCCATTCAACACAAAGAGGATGATGTCAAATATAATAATACTTTACTGCAGTAAAGAAACTTAAGGCGTAGAACACCTCTTGAAAAAAAAAGTTGTGTAATATCCTAACAAACCTGAAAATCAACGTTGATTTGGCCGGAGTCATTGATTTCTAATTTATTTTCCTTTCACAAAATGACACTGGCGGTTACTGACGTCACAACTCACCCTGTTTATGCGCGCGTAAAACAAGCAAGCTGTGACGTCAGTGACCGCCAGTGGCATTTTGTGAATGGAAAATAAATTAGAAATCAATGTCTCCGGCCAAATCAACGTTGATTTTCAGGTTTGTTAGGATATTACACCAACTTTTTGTTCATGGCGTTCTACACCGTTAACAATTAACCTAGACGTGACTTTATTTTTATTTTATTATAATTGTTATTAATGTTTGTTATTTGTATTGGCTTCAATGGCTTCAAATTAGTTTGTCCATCGGTTACGTGGAAAAAAAAAAAAAAAAAAAAAAACGGGAAGTTACGACGCCCTACGCTTACGCTTACCATGATATTTTTCCCACATAAACCGATAGACAAATCAATATGAAATTTGGTATACATGCTATTGAAGGCAAAACAAATTTATGCTGGAAAAAAAAAAGGTTCTGGCAATTCTGAGGTGGTCCAACGTGACTTCAGAAAAAAATTGTCCTAAATTCAACACCATTAAGTTTGATTTTTATTCATATGTTATAAATACCTGTTGGTTCGTCGATCTGTCTGCACGATTTCTTCGTCTGAATCGATGACGTCACGAGGTCTCTGACCGAACACGTCGACCTCCTCATCGTCTTCATAGTCCGCGTTGTCTATGCCTGTTACCGAGTACGAGCTGCGTTCAGAATCTGGAATACGTCTGCATGTCAGCTAATATGTTTATAACAACTATATATGTTATACAGGTGAAGAAATCAATAATGATCGAGACTAGAACCTCCGCGCGGAGTTCAGAAAAGTTCCGGTGTATAAATGGTTGGCTTGCATTTCTTTCACCGCCACGGATACACCTAGTATATCCAGTAAAGACACCCTTTTTACAGAGACTTAATTGCCTTTTGTATTATTTTTGCCATCGTTTGCTGCGGTAAAAATACATAGTAGCCCAGCACAGGATGAGTATAATTTTTTTTTTTTTTTTTTTTTTTTTTTGATATTTTCATTATTATTTAGAGCTATCTAACTACAGATAACTTAATAAGTTAGCTTTTACCAAGTATTGATTTTTTTTTTTTTTTTTTTTTTTAATAATTTCTGTTTCTATGATATGTGTGGCCTGTGCATTTGTCAACCATTAAGACGGTTAAATTTGCGTAGATAATTTATTGTTAACCATGCAACGGTGTTCGTATTCCGCTCGTCGTCGTATAACACTTAAAATTCGTGGCGCTGTGCAAATTTTAATGTCATTTTGTTTTACGATCAAAATTTTATTTTTGATCGAACAGCCTTGATTTCATCACGTATAAGCACGCATAGCACGTATGCATCGCTTTGGAACCTTAACGTTCATATTAGCGCATGCTAATTTAAAGAATGGTCAGTTTTTATCTTAATACTCACATCCCCAGTCATGTGAGTAGATCTCGGGCATTTTCTTGCCACTCTGCTCGGCGTCCATCACAAGGTAAGGGGGTACCACTTGGTGAGGTAATGTGCCCCCCTCACCCCAGCTACCTGAGCCTCGGCCACTGGAACCTGAGCCAATCAGAGAAGACCCCGTCTTGCTGTAGCTGAAAGTTTATATCCGCATGCATATTAATAATATAACTATATGCGGGGTAATTAATATTTAATTAAAACAATTAAGAGTAAACTATTCAAAAACAAATATACACGTTTTTGAGCGTGCGAGGTTTAGTCTCTCTCTCTCTCTCTCTCTCTCTCTCTCATCTCTCTCGAGCGCTCTCTTACATACTCCATTCTCATTATTATATACCCCTAAATAGTTCTATTTCAATATTTTATTATTTAGCATTCCAACAGAAATTTCCCAGAGCACAATTTTATTAACACTACAATCTATTTATTATATGGCAATTTTATTTTATTTTTAGCATGTACGGGTGCATGCTACTTATAATATATTATCTCACTCAAACGGTGTGAAGAGAACGACATCCAATTAAATATTATTTTTGCCCAGCTTATTTATTTTATTTTTGTTATTATTATATGTTTTTTTAGATAACTATTGCATGGTGCGAGTCCAAGGAAATATGATGAGACAAGTATTGAAGCCATGCAATAATATTTCTAAGACCTCCAATGTAAATCAATGAGATATTTGAAAAACTGACCTGGACAAGCTGTGATAGACGTCGATCCTCCACGCCACAGCGATGAGCAGCACGACGAGCAGTAAGACACCCAGAGTCACTCCAATCCACCACCACAACACGCTGTTTGGTGAGGAGTAAGGCTGAACACACAAAGGTCAATCAACTTTTACATGTCAATAATCAATTCCCCCCGGTCTTGAAAAATAACTTAATATTATAATTTCAATACTTTCAAAAACAACAAAAAAGAAAAAAAAAAAGCACTATCCTCTTTTTAGTCCAACTACACATGCACACAGAGTGGACATCAGATATTTCAATAAAAAAAAATAGGAGAAGAAAATCGAGCAAGTTGAGATAAAAATACAAAAGTTGGACTAGAAAACATCTTTCAATTTCCGCTTTTTTAAAGCTGGTTTGAGCATTCTATATTGGGTAGAGGGTCCGCAAAAGTAAGAAAACCTTTTTGACAAAAGAGACAAATTTTTGTCATTCTGAGATTCGCAAAAAAAACTAGGTCAAATTTAAAACAGTGAAATAATTTTTCAAAAAAGTCGGGGACTAAAGAGGCTACTTTCATACAAAATTTGAAAGTGTTTACTTAATTATCCCCCCCCCCCCCTCCCCAATACCAGAGTAATGCGGCAGACAGTGTTAATTTAATCTTTAAGAAAAATTGCTCTTTTTACTTTCTATAGCAAAAATGTTAAACTAATTAAGTTTTCGTTCATATACATTATACACAATACTTATATACGCTCACAAAAAAAAATCTTTTCATTTCTTTAATTCTTAAATTTTATATGCATGGCATAGTGAAAAAATTTTGTGGACTTGAAAGTGCGCGAAAAAAAATATATAAATTCTTAAAAACAAAACAAAAAAAAAAAAATGTTTGTCGGAAATTGAGTTTAAAGACCTCACTACGTAAACCACACTTAAAGTGACGTGTAGTTGCAATGATTAATTATTTATGGGACCGGGACCATATACGACACTTTATTATTATTTATTAATATTTATTATGGTACGCGGGACCATTTTTATTTTGTTGTTACTATTATTAACTAATACTCTTCTCTATGAAGGGCAACTATAACTCCAAATGAAGTCGAAGTCGTTTCATAGCTTTCGATCATATTACCCATTAACCATAATAATATTTATAAATACATGGCACTTTCATAAGGCGTTAAAGAAGCGTTATATATGTGTGTGTGTGTGTGTATATATATATATAAATATATATATATATATATATATATATATATATATATATATATATATATATATATATATATATATATATATATATATATATATATATATATATATATTTATATATAATATAAATATATTTTATTATGTAATTTATGTTAATACCCAGTAAAAAATAATTTAGTTTTTATCTATAACGTACTCTCATGGGTGAAGGCAGGTCGTCTGCGGTGGTGGTGCTCCACATGTGCTCGAGGTGGAGCCTCGTCAGCTCATACGGTGCCACCCCCGTGGTGTTATCTACCTCGGTGTAGGCAGGGACTGCGAACTGCACGTCTACACACAGGTTCGAGTCTGGCCAGGCGGGGGGACATCGCTCTACGAGGTACACAACCACGTTTTTAGCCCTGCAAAACAAATAATGTTGCATCGAGTCACAAGCAAGAAACAGTATACGTACAAAAAGTACTTGGAAGAGCAGCAAAGTTATTAAAAGATAATTGCTAATTTTTTTTTTTTTTTTTTTTTTTTTTTATGTACGTACATTGAAAAAATAAATCTTTGAAATGAAAAATCAAATATATATACTGCTCAAAATCTCTAACTTATGATGAGTTAGCAGATGAATTTGGGGTACAGGCTTGCTTTTATAAATGAAGAAGAGATCATTTGAGAATTTGTGTCCACATATTTATATTTAAATTTATTCCTAACATTCAATGATGCGTTTTACACCCAAATTATTTCAATAATTAAATTATTTTATTTTATAAAAGAATATATATAATATATATATATATATATATATATATATATATATATATATATATATATATATATATATATATATATATATATATATATATATATATATATATATATATATATATATATATGGATTGACGTACTGTAGACATTTATGTGACTTTTTATCGCTGCGGTGAGCGTTGAACTTATTTTATTACTTTTTTTTTAAGCAAAACTTTAAGCGCTAAAATAATGATTAAAATTAAGCTCGATCACTACCATAGAAATTATCCGCTGAAATATTTTTACTCACAGTATTGGCTCCGCTAGCTCGATGCCAGTGTCGTTGCAGAACATTTCAGCTTTCAATGCTGTGAAGTTTTGAAACTCTTCTAGTCGTGCTATAAACTGACAAACATAATTATGTGACGTTATATAACGTGATAACGACGGCTACACGGCTAATGTGATCATCACAACATCTCGAACATATCACACTTGCTCGCGAGTCGCACAATCGGACTATCAGACTTTCTCATCGTTTTGATGTGAAAAATGAAGTTAAATAAGTGGTGTAATGAAAAAAAAATTTAACTTCTTTTAAATTTTAAAATTTATGTCATTGAAAACAAATATTATTCGTTATAAATAATTAATTATCTTGAAATTTGAAAACCTAATTTTTTATACGGATTATATTATAAATGATTACGATATTTTATTAATCAATTACATATTATCTTTTATAATTTTTTTAGTAATTAATAATTTAATAATTAATATTAATGGGTGGAAAGGCCCAAACTGTACAGACAGGCATGTTTTTACCCGTTATGCGGTGCATGGTTTCCACCATGTAATCTCTGTCAAATTAAAGAATATCACGAGTGTAATGATAAATGTGTATGTGTATTATGTAGTGGCCTATGTACTAGGTACCACTTACTTCATTGTCCATCTCGGACCCTATCATATATTAAGTCAATATGCAAAAATGTAGACCTATATATGTATAAGTACACCTTGGTGTTTAATAAATAAATAATAATAATTTTTTTATACCAATTTTTTTTTATTAGATTTGTTTTTTCCTAAAAAAAACTATTTTAATGAAATAAAAAAATACAATTTGAATTTAATTATTATTATTTTATTATTAACTTATTATTTAATATTTTGCCAAAATTAATTCTATAAATTTACTACTTAAATAAATATGCTCTCTAATTGATAAATATAAATATTAAATAATTTATGGAAAATAGTTTTATACCTATACCTACAACGACATTAATAACGTAGTATTTTTACGTAAACAAGACAAAAAAACTCCAACTTATTCTCTTTGAATCAAACAGGGCACAGTCAAAAATATAAATATAAGAGGTAATAGTACAAAGTCTAATATCTCTATTTTATAAGCAAAATAAGAGTTTCATTCAGTTGAGGTCTGTTCATCAGTCAGTGCAGTTCTAGTAAAGTTTTTTTTTTTATACCAGTTTAATATTAAATTAAATTCTGTGACATATGAATGTTAATTAATGATATAATAATAAAGAATAAAATCACAAATACATATTACAAAAATAATTGTGTTACTTTCAAGTGAATTAACGTGAGTGTTAAAATATAATATTATTAATTAACTGCTACTATTTACACAATAAAGTTATCAAACAACATTATTCATGGCCTTCATGGGGTAAGTCATCATAAAACTTTCTGATAGTCACTTTGTGCGTGAATGTCTGATAGTCAGATTGTGCGAATCGCGAGAAAGTCTGATATTCAGATTGTGTGGCGCGGTGAGGAAATATGATAGTCAGATTGTGTGTACGCGCGAGATGTTCTGATGATCACATTAGCCGCGTACGTATAGCCGTCGATAAGTCGTTTATAGTAGATCATTGAAACTCAATAACTTTACAAGTATTATTGAGTATATATTATTTGTGCATTATATGCCATAAGTCACATATATATTGAATATATAATTGAGTTATGAATACAGTGTAAAGTAAAATACTTAATTTATCAATATAAAAAACACTATAGGATTCGAAAAAAATAAAAATGACACCGAAAGTAATTTATAAATGGCTCTACTATAGTCAATCGTGTGAAGCGCGAGATGAAATATTATTTGGCTGAAATTCTTTCCCCCGACTAGCTCACCTCCTCGGGTGTTACCCCACCAATGTAGACCTCGATGGAATCAGAAATATTGGCTGGTGCCGTGGGCAGTGCAGGGGTTGTCGAGGGAGTGGTGGGAGCCTCCGTTACCTCATCTGAACAAACAAATATATAATCAATCAATCTTATCAATGAGAATCAATGTGGTTGTGCGTACTCGTGGTGGAGTAGGAAAGACGAAAGCGTGCGTCGTTAGGTTGAGGTGCTGCGGCTCCCAGTGTGAGGTGCACGAAGAACGAGTCTTGACCGAGGATCCGCAACTCACGTTTATCTGTCGCCACGGTTTGCCACGAGAACACGGCAGCTCTCGTGGGGTCACGCTGCAACCCTAGAAACAACAATAACTTAATTAAATCATCGCAAATCGCAATAGATGTAATTTACTGTACTTATTTTGCGTTTAAACAAAAGAAAAGAAGAAGTATATGCTACGAAAGTTTTACAAATTTGTATATAAGGACATTTTTTTATCAATTAATATTAAAATGAAAATTTCGTTATCACACGATTGATTTCTTTTATTATAGTTCTAATTTTGTAGCAGACATTTATCTGGTCCGGAGTATTCAAATAATGCTAAAAATATTGAATGAAATATATTAGACAAAATCCTAGTATATATTTTTATTATGTATTGTAAAAGAGTTTTATTATCAAATATACTAATTATCAAATAAAATAATAGCTGAGATTTTCAATCTTTTTTTTATTTGACTGTTTTTATTGTTAATTGTTATTTTGAAAGAATAAAGATAAAAAAAAAGAAAAAGAAAGGAAAGGATGCTATAGAAAATAAGTTGTTACCAACCAGGGTTAATCGTGAGGACATCACCTCGCGAGGCGTCAAGTTGCACTACCTCAACACTGATGTTGACACCATAGCCACTCCCTTGTGACGTCACTGGTACTGCCCAGTTCCACTCACCACCCTCTGGAGGAGGCACTTGACCGTTGGGAAACTCTATCACCCCTTCTTCATCACCCCCTGAACCCGCGACTGCAAACATAAACAAAATTAGGGGCTGCAGCTGTAGAGTTGCAAACGTGGGGTAAAATAAGTCTTAAGAATTGATGTAACGTGACAATAATTAAAGTAGATAAGAAATTTAGAGACAGCCGTGACATTATTGTTGTGTTTGTTGTAGTGGCTCTCAGTTCCTATATAATATCCTTCTCTTCTCTTTTTTTTTTTTTTTTTTTTTGCCTGACAGAAAATTAGGGGTAAAAATTATTAAATAAGAGATGTTGTACACACTTTTATGTGTTTTATAGTAATTAAGCCATTCAAATTTTTATCAAATAAGGTAAAACACGTTCGTGCTAACTGCTATAAGAATAAACTTGCCTGATTTGAACCTGATGTCCCTGGGTGCTTTAAGATCTAGCGTAGGACACTGCTTGCCCGAGTTTTCTTTGAAAGTTAGAGTAACTTTGATCCAGTTGCCGGCCTGGTGAGTGTACAGGTCTTGAGCCATGTTCGAGTGACATGTAAGTAACAGGACCACCCCAACCTGAGGTTGCAGAGTTAAGGTCTCTCCTTGCATTAGTTTGCGTGCATCGACACTTATCTCGATATGTGAGTTTGGACCAGTGCTCAGCTCACTTGACACGGCCTCCAGCTGCAGTCAAAACATACGAACTCGTCAGTGACAAACGTGACGAGAGACGTGATGCGTACGTACCTGAGGTTCTTCTGGTAGCAGTAGGCTACCATCACTGCATATATTCTCACACTCGCCTCCCAGCGTGCACTCGGCATTGCAGTCTGGACCTAGCGTGGAACCTGACGTGGGGCCTGACGTGGAACCTGACGTGGGGCCTGACGTGGGGCCTGACGTGGAACCTGACGTGGAACCTGACGTGGAACTAGCAGTCGAGGCCAAGCTTGACGCCTCTAAAAGAAAAATATATTGCAATCAACAGAACAATTGAAAGAAGTAAATGAAAGGCGAATATTGTGGCAAATGAGTTCCAACAACTATACACACAACCACGGTAAGAATTTTTACAAATCAAAAACTCGCGCTAAATTTGCAATATATTATTATGAGAAAAACACGCACTGGATTTAAATGGTAAAATATATTATCGTTGTCCTGTGTACGTCAAAATACGACTGTAGAATAAGTAATATATTTGTCGGAGAGTATAAAAGTGCCTTTCTACTTCATTAAATTATTGATAAGTTTAATATATTATACAGTAAATATATTTGCAACTAAAGTCAGTAAACGTAATTCAAATTAGTTCAAATTCAGCAACAGAAACAGATCAAGTCCACATACAGCGAATATAATAGAGAATAATAAAATCTATAGAGTACAAAACAAAAAATATATATTATAATATTACCTTTTTTTTTTCCTATTATTATACACTGTATACTACTTTTAATATAATAAGAGAATGCGCAAGATATAATGCTAAATAAACATGAAACAGAATTGTGCTATATAATTTTCTCAACACAGAAAACATAAATTTAAGAAATTACGCAGTTCCATAGATGTAACTCTTCAGTACAAACCAATAACTTGGTTGACAAAAGTTTAAACAGTAACTTGTTAGTAAACGTAATTTCTTCAGTGGTAAATAGTTAGCTCTGCACATCTTAAAAAAACTTTGTATATCATATATCTAACAATTTTATAATAAAAAAAAAGGCTAAATAGTAACTCTTTAGGTATTTTTTTCAGTGTATATAATTTATTTTCTAACTTGCATGTAACATTATCTTCAAATATTTGATATCAAATGAAAATACAAGTTTGTTATTATTAATATTACGTGTATAATGTTAAAACGTGACAAAGTTATGTTTTCGCAATACAACACTATATCGCGTGACTAAAGTTTTGCTATACATAAGTATATAATATGATTTATGCAAAAGTAAAGCCAATTTTATTATGTTTAATTTCTCGTCATAAAATTGTGTCTCGGTGCCGCAAACTCAATAAATTGTCTTGAAATAAATAATTATTGCATGAGCTAGTGACCCACTTGAAGGAAATTGAATGACAACAAAATGATTGGGCTGTCAAAGTGACGTCAATTTTAGGTAATCAATGATAAATGATAATCAAAATTAAGAGGTAATTTTGTTGCATATTCTAAAAGAGGAGAGTTTCCTGAATCGATTGATATGTGAATGTCTAATTTTTTTAGTTCATTTGAGTATTTTTAATTCATTTTGGAAAATCGGAAAATGACGTCACAGGCTGCAAGTTATGCATGTGGATATAGAAAAAGGTTGCAGACTGTGACGTCATTTATCGTCTTTCAAAAATAATTTAAAAAATACTTAATGAACTCAAAAAACATAGAAATTCACATATATATCGATTCTGGACAATGTACTCTTTTAGAATATGAAATAACATTAACTCCTAAAAAATTTTAATATTCCTCATTAATGGAATTTTGAATTTTGGTGTCAATAATATAATTAATAGACAGCCACCGTACAGATTTAGCAATCCAATAATCGATGGTTGAGATCAGCCCCTTTATGTATACAGTACACAGTGGCAGAGTATTAGCATATATAGGGTGTATGCGGATGACGTCATATTTATTGCGCTTTGAGGCCATACTGGAGTAGTGCATAACATTGCTCAGCATAGGACAAACTTCATTTAAGCCAATTTTCTTTCGGAAATCGTTTATTTTTTTGTTATTGTTATTTTTCTCACATACTTTAGATACTAATTCAACATATTTACAACATCAATGCTCTCAAAAATATTGCATAGTGTTTTAAAACTGGCAAAATGATTTTTTTTCCTATGTCACCCATGTTATTGAGTTATCCAACATGGCGTCGACTTTAACATGAATGCATAGACCCTATAGCAAAAAAAAAAGAAAAAAGAAAAAAAAAAAGAAAAGAAAAAAAAAAAAAAAGACTAATCCTAACTCATTTATGATATAAACACTTTTAAGTTATTATGAACAGCTAAAATAATGCATTTTAGCAAATTATTAACAATACCTAATTTTAGTAGTTTTGATTTGTTTTCAGTTATTTTAAGCTATTTTAAGTTAAATTAGCTATTAAATAAATGAATTAGCTGTTAATTTAATAAATTTAGCTGCGTATAATAAAAAACTCAAAAGAGTTTATCTCAAATAAGTTAGGATTTTTCCTAACTGAATTACTGCACACTTATTTTGACAGGTAGACTTTTTGAAAAGTAAAAATTTGTGCAAAATATGACAACTAAATATTTAGTTGATTGTGACGTGATTATGACGTCACAGTTATGTATGATAAGCCTCGCCATAGAGATAAGATTAATTTAGCTCTTTATATATTGTTTGTATCTAATATAAAGATGACATTTTGTAAAGCAAAAATTATTTATAATTTTAATTTTTACTAAACAATTTGCAAGATTGAAAGTCTTATTCTTAGTCTATTGCAAATATTTTACTTAATGAAAATATAATTAATTACTATGATATAATACTTTGTATATGCATTTATTATTACATGCTTCGACGCCATATTTGATCAGGTAATATGAGGAAGCGCCAATGACAATAAGGAAAGAACAAAAAATCATTATTTAAAATTTAGATAAGATTCTTTGCAACTACGTAGGTTTTAATGAGCTGTCAAGTTCAAAGAAAATCTAATAAATCTGCAATGCATAAATCTGATGATAATTTATTAATTTACTCGAACAAGAACAAAATTGACGTCATATTGTGTTTTTGTTTTATTTTCATATTAATAGAGTGATGAAATTGTTGAAATTGGAAATGATGACAAATCATGGTGCAAACTTCTCTTAGTTGGATGATAAACTTCACACAGAAGAGATGGAGGACTTAAAGCAAATTATTTTAACGGTCATTTCTCCTACAAGCATGATCGACCCATAAGAAGAAATCTTAGCAACGGATCAACAACGAAAAGGTTTCTACCATAACAACACATGTAAATTTGCGTTTTTTAACGGATATATAGCAGTCGAAAAAAAAAAAAAAAAAAAGCTTTGATCATGCACGTAGTAGAAGCAACCGTAAAGATACTTTGCCTTAGGAAAACTTGAAGTAAACTATATTAGCGGTTTTGCCTGGCAACGGCAAGAAAGATAGTTTACTTTAGACTCACCAGTGCTCTGCGCACTAACGAGTGCGCACGTCACACACAAGGTTAGCAAGGTCCTAAGTAGAGGACACATTGCACTGACTATAAATATCAACTGAAGTATCGATGTTTCTGCTTGCGAGGCAAACACCAGACTGACGGACCAACTGATATCATATCTCGTCTGCTTATCATAGTCGCAAGTTAATCTAACGCGGGATTAATTAACTGTAACTCATCTCTTAATTGACGAAACTAAAAGTATTTTATCTATAAAAAACTATCCCATCCTGGGGGGTATACTTTTATACATATAGTAAATTGAATTAGGATAATTAAAATGCATTACTAATATACGAACTTCTATACGTAACAATTTAAATCACGCAAGAAAACGCAAGATTAAAAATAAATACACAATACTTTTTTACAAAAATATAGAGTACTAAATATAGAAATATAGAATATAGTAATTTATATAGTCTTTTTTTTTTTTTTTTTTTTTTTTTTTGACGGGAGGGGTTGAGGGTCCAGCCTATAGTCAGCATAGGTAAAGAGGGTAAACTACCTAATTTACCCTTGCTTTTTCAGATCTGAAAGGGGAGAGTCCGGACCCTTGATAACCACCCTACCCCGATTTCAGCAATATTATTCATAACAATTTTTATTGTATTGACGAATAAATTCTACGACACAATATAAAAGTTTTATTGTGAAGTATATTATACATAAATTCCCACAATTATGCAATGACATTTAATGTAGCATAAATTATGTTATTCTATTCATTATCGACACTGTACTGTGTAGTATACAAATAAATAAATTATACGATAATTATCATCAAATATAAAGGTTAAAGTGTTAAATAATGGTGACCAGTTTATTTTTTTAAATTGTGCGAAGTATAGACATAAATCTTAGCTGTGACGTGCAGCTTGAGTAGCAAGCAGTGACTTGCACTGCACGCAAAGTGCATGTGCATGCACTTTGCGTGCACACGTACTGCACATGCAGCTATATATACATAAAGACATTAAGCCTCATTTGCACGTGTAATGTTTATAGTACATTGTTTTCAAAGTCGCTCCAAATACCATAGCATAGTTATAGTTACAGATAATTTAATTTTAACGTCGCTTTGTCGCCTAACTGCTACATTCCAACAATGTAATTAAGTAATTATTTATTACATACCTTATAGTTATTATATGTAATTACTATACCTAGTATTTTATTTCAGCAATACAAATTAAAAGTGATTGACACATATAAAAATATCGTTTTCACATACATGCAGATTTTAAATAGCATATTTTTTTTTCTGTCTTCAAAATTCATTCAGCAGTGCAGTAACAGTCTATATAGTCCAAAGAGCATGCATTAAAAGACCGCATAAAAAGACCATAAAAAAAAGCTTTGCCCTGTTTCCTTGCTCCAAAAAAATGCGCAATTCGATTTAATAATAATAATAATAAATATTTATTGAGCAAAGGAAAACATACAGACATGAAAACAGCCAAAGTCAAAACATAGCAGGCTGCTCAAAAGGATGATTAAAAAGGCAAAGCCCATCTATAGTTAATCATCCTAATTATAATTAAGTTTGCGGTGATCGTCTTTTTACGTAGTTTGACGTACAAAAAACAAACAAAGGCTTACAAGCAAGCATCGTTGTTATTAAAGTAGGACAAAAAATGAACCTGATGATTGCAGAGAGGTTCAATTTAAAATTCAAATTATTCCTGGTTAATAGAATTTCTTCCTTATACAAATTATGTTTAGAAACTGCAGGATTGCAACATTATGAATGTAATGAGACAATATAAAGTAAAATATTATGTTGAAAAATGTGTGTGTGTGTGTGTATTTGTGTGATGTACCGAAATGAAATGAATAACTTGCAATTTTAGTGATGCATTTCAGTCTGTAGTTGTGCAAGTTTTTTATTTCCTTGCGGTACATTTATGACAGATTTCTAAGTAAAAATTTCTTCTTAAGAATAATAATCTTTATTGATCCAGGCAGTTCATAGTAACAATCAAAGTTACAACAAGCATTGGTCTTGTCAAATAAAACTTATAATAATATATAAAAAAAAAAAGAAAATAAAGTAATATAATAATACTAACAATAACAACAACAAGAATACAAATAAAAAATGAATCACACAACTATACTATTAAACGATGTACAAACATTATAATGAAGCTTGAGAAAATGTGTTATTATATATCTGTATAATATTGCAATGTTGTATGGGTAATGAACATCAATACATCAATATCATCTATTTTTGAATCTTTATCAAAAAAGGATCCTATAAAGTATAAAAATTTTAAGCAGATTTTTAAAATGATTATCATTATTTACATTTCTTAAGATAGAAGGTAAATTGTCATAAATTTTAGCAGTTACAAAATATGGACTTCTTTCAAATAGTTAAGTTGAATGTTTTGGTATACAGCTACTTTGGAATTATTACGAGTGTTATAATTATGTATGGTGTTAATTTTTTTATAGGATTCTTGTTCTCGAATATATTTTACAACTGCAAGGAAAAGCTCGATCTCTACCAATAATCATATTTATGTTTGCTTTAAGCTACTCATTACGTATATATTAATATAGTAGTAATAGAATGACGGCGGAGCCTTGACCTTGGGGCGGAGCCGACCTTGAATTTGAAGTACCTAGCATACGTACGCGAGCAAAAATTCAAGGTCACGTCTTTTTGCATACGTACGCGAGCAAAACTTCAAGGTCACGTCGTTTTGCATGATAAGTTGAGTATCTCGTGTACGTACGCGAGCTAAAATTCAAGGTCACGTCTGATTATGCTATGATAAGTAAATATATTTGGTCCAAGGTTACATTTTGCATGCTAAGCTGTGTAACTCGTGAACGTACGCGAGCTAAAATTCAAGGTCACGTCTGATTATGGTATGATAAGTATATATATTTTCTCCAAGGTTACATTTTGCATGCTAAGCTGTGTATCTCGTGAACGTACGCGAGCTAAAATTGAAGGTTACGTTTGATTATGCTGTGATAAGTTTATAACTCTGATGCAAGATCAAATTTTGTATGCTAAGCTGTATATCTCGTGAACGTACGCGAGCTAAAATTGAAAGTTTCGTCTGATTGTGTACGATATGTGAATAAAGCGTTGCTCCAAGGTCAAATTTTGTATGCTAAGCTGTCGTTGAGTGTTTGCCTGGCCTTGGATGGGATTGTTGGTGAAGTCAGTTTTGCGTTCCAGGCTAAAATTTCAAGTTCTAAAAAATATTGCATACAGCGAAAGTTCAAGGTCCAAATTTCATTTTCTCAAAAGAGTGCATGCAGCGTACCTACAAAAATAATTTGTCAAATTCATTAAAGAGTGTATAATACATTCAAGGTTAAATTGTTAAAATTGTAATTACTTACATACACGAGCTAAGAAAACAAGATGGCGGCAGATTGTGCGGAGCCTGTGCGGAGCAGCGTGAATATTTTTCTAAGATGCATACGTACGTGAGCAGAAAAAATAAAAGTGACGTGTGCAGAGAAATTGCGGTATAATTTAAAATATTTTAAACTGATTGGTTGAAAATAAAAGTAAAGGGGAAACTTTGAAAAATGGAGGGAAAATTTGAGGAGAAGGTTTATTCTCATTGGTTCGTGGTTAACCCCTTCTACTTTTCAATAGCAGAGCCGCATTACAAGCTCAAACCTCAAAGAAGACAGAAGTCTTTCTCAAGTTCTCCTGCATTTTATTCTGCTCCGCTCAAGACTCTACCGAAAATTCAACATGTCTTTCGTAAGTACTTTTTCTTTATATTTTATTTTGTCTTCTAACTTTAATATTTTTAAAATTAGATTTTTCTGATATATTTATTAAAGTAACTAACAGCATTGTACATTTTCTATGTTTTTAGACAAAGGAAGCTAAACTCCTCCAGGCTTTAGGCCACGTAGAACCAGCATTATCATGCAAGAATCTGACTGTTGGAAAGCAATACCTCATCGAGAGTATGGAGAAAATCAACTCTAACTACGCAGATGAGCAAGTACTGATTGCTGTATTGAATGCATTGGACCACTCCAAATTCCTCCGTGTATTCCTGCCGTCTAGAATTCCAGCATCTAGGTTCAGTGATGAATTCCTTGTGCAATATAACTCATGCCCAGAATGTAAGAAGATGGTACTCATCTACAACGGCATGGTTGGAAGATGCATCGATGTTGAGTTTTCCACCAGATCCAGCAATTAAATACTTATTGTGATGATGAATTGATTAAATAAAATCAAAACTTGCCTTGAAACCCTTAGTGATTTTTATTGAATACTAAAAACCTTTTCACTTAGAATATGGCTCTTAAAGCTAATAGTTTGTAAGTTTTAATAAAATAATATAGCATAGTTAGTTTATAAATATCATTTCATAAAAAAATATATAGAAAGGTATATTATAATAGAAAACACATTGAATAAAAAATATAGAATGTCTTTCATTGAGGCGTTGTTTAAATATATTTAAGATGTTAATGAGCATACAGGATAATTTTATAAGAAATGAAAACACTTTCAAATATGTTCAAACAAAATTTTATTTTAAATAATTTTACATACAACATAAATTTTCAAACAATTTTTACTTTAAGAAACAAAAGAGAGTGATAAATGTAGAAATTCATACGGGATTAAAAGTCAATGCCAGTAAATGATGGGGTATAGTTAAACATGACACAGTATTTGTTTAACTTTCTATGCTTGTCGAGGGGGTTATCCAGTTGGAGCCAGTTGTATACTTGCAGACCGCAGTAAATGCACTCTGTCATCTCAGGAAAATCCTCTGTTGGCTTGTGGAAAAATCCTGCTGCAACGAGATCGCAGATATGAACACTGTCTTGAGGCCAGTCTTTGAAGGTCTCCGTTCTCACATCATGGTTCAGCACATTGATTTTCGCCTTGTTGTTCAAACACCAATGTGCCAAGCGGTAGGCGTTAGCATGGGGGCATACACAGGCTTGATCACGGTGCAAGTGATACAGACACTCTGTACCTACGTTGGTTGGAAGATCATTTAATTTCACTTCATGCATATCTAGCAGATCAAATATTGTGGAACGTTTCAAGAGTTTCTTTATCATGTCATAGTCTTTTTGTCCATGACAATATAAAGCCTTGTAAGATTCTGTTGCTTTCTTGAGTACTGCTCCCACTTGGTCGTAGGCGACATCACCAGAGTAGTACGGGTCTTGTAGAAATCTCGTGTAATCAAGATATTTATACTCACTGGAAGGGTTTGCAAATCTCCACTGCTGGCTGGCGAACGTACTCACGTCTACAACTGCAATTTCTTTGATTACCTCGTTGTGGGTTCCAAAGTACGGGGTTTCCTCACTCGAGAACAAGACTTTAATAACTGCTGAAGCCATGGTTGATTAAATGACTCCGCACAAAATATTGCTCCACACTGACTTATAAAAGTAGCACTTTAAATATGTCTGCGGACAATATTGGTGAGAGGAGTGTACTCTACGACTCTATCGTGAACAATGAGACAGTAAGCTACTGTGGATGCAGAAAACACGTTTCTCGATTCGATTTCAATTCTCACATCTACTGAGCTGGTTTTGATTGACTCGTTTTGCTTAGAACAATCCACAACGAATATGCCACCAAGTTCCAAGAGCTCTGCATAAGAAAGCAATGGCTTGCCCTCTTCGCCGTAGTAAGATTTCTGAAACGAAGTATAAGCATTGTATAACATGGCACATTGTTGCTTTGTCATGTCCAAATTAAAATCGACATAAGGATAACACTTTCCGTTGATGTAGACTTTGACATTTCGAATGTCGCAGTTATCAAAGGAGTTGATGTCGGCTTGAACGAGATTGCGCTTGTTGGTTTGAAAAGCAAGCAGAACATAGCGAGGTCTCTCCAGCGATGTCATGGCTTGAAGCGTCCATTCATCTTTGTTTGTTGTAGTTGGCATTGGCTTCTCTGCAACGAACCATGATCGAAAGCCGAGTGTAATGGGTTTATCAGCTCGCAGGGTGTTGAGCAACTTCAGCTTGGTCTCATCATCTACCTCAACATGTGGCATCTTCCACTTGAACTTTGTTATCACGATTTTACTACTTTCATAGGTCTCATCGTCACTAGTAGTGATGACTGCGTTAGCGTCGTTTTGTGAACGTAATATGACAAGTTCTTGCTTGCAGTTGATGAGAATCTTCTGATGGTCTTCAAAAAATCCTATGAGAGTGTTCAATGGCAATGCGGCGCTAAACGTACCATCATTTGCTTGTACCAACGTGTTTGTGCTTTCCCTGCACCAGCCGCCGTTGGAGAGCGAGCAAAGTTTTTCTGGTGTAAAAGAGACAATTCCCTTGAGCGTGCTGCCTACGCCAGTATGTCTTGTTTGATCAATCTCAATGTCGTTGATTTTGTAGCGAATCTCACTTATCATGTGTGCCAAAAAATTCTTGACTAATTTAGTGTTTGTCGTAACAGTATTATTTGCACTCTTGAGCAGTTTTCCTTCAACATATAACAAGCTTTCACAAGGCAATGTGTATATGTCTTGATTTTTTACTTCGATCCTGATTTCATCAGTATTATCATATCTAGTCCCCGCATAAGCCTCATGATCGTGGAGCTCGATGCTGGTGATGTTGGAATTAAATTCCAAGTCTGAATGTATGTTGAGAATATCCATTATTTGACTTTAAGACCGATTCTTCGAAGAAAGGCAATGTTTTGAACTGTGAGCTTCTTGCAACCTGAAACGTTACTGACGTTCTCTGATGCAGTAGTTTTCTTATAAGTACTTTGAATAACGAGTCCCATTTTATAGAGCTCTTCGAATATGCAGCCTTATCGTTATCTCTTCACCTCTGAAATTGACAAGTCTACCATTCTGATCGCATATTTTAAGTGCAAGCCTGTCTACAACAGTGACATCTACAGGCAGATAAATAACATTGTGTGGAGTCTCGACAATCTTGTATCCAGGCGCAACTTTAGGAGCAAACGAATGAAGAGAATGTGACGGTCTACCGTTGATGTATGCTCCACTTGAGATGTTGCTTTGAATGTCTAAGGTGTTCACTCTTATTATGTCTACGATATGATCAGCAAAGTGGCTCTCGTTAGCTTTCAAAACTCTAAGATCAAAGCCAAGTAACGAGCCAATTGTGTGGTTACGTGAAAAGTCAATATTTACAGAGCACTTGATTAAAACCTGCAGAGTGTTGTTGTTTGCATAGATGCTGAAAGAAATATTTTCCTTCTTCAACTCAGTTTTTAAGTATCCTGCTATGTCGTTGAGTTCGTAACTTCCAACTGGCAGCTCGATGACTTTGCCTTCACCATAGTGAAACTTGTTGTTTCCTTCGTCTATATTAGGCACAGAGTAGTAAGCACTAAAGCTAAGTAATCCCACTTCATATTTAGCTCCATCGTTAAGTGGAAGCGGTGGAAATATATCACACGCTAAGATGCTGGAGGGTTGTGAAACCGTCAGAGTAAAAGACATGACTGAAGTTCAAATCAATTTATTTCTTTTATATACATAAGAACAAAAGACACAAGTGACCACATATTACAGAGCCAAAAGCCTGATAGTTATCTCTGTTATAAGTTATATTACAATTTTTCATATAATGTAAAAATTCTTGAGGTGGTAACAGATTGCCAAAACTATCGAAATAGTTTACTTGATTGTCCTTCTTCACGTAGCATACCCAGTGTGTTCCATCTCCGTTGCTGCCATCCAGATTTACAATACCTCGCTCGTTTCTCCAAGGTCTTGAAGGAAGACTGTCTCTCATAAATACGTTTCTAAAGTTTTTAATGTTTAGCACTTTAACAAAGTTCTTGATTTCTAAATCACTGAGTGCATGAGACGGCAGCATCACATTTAGTTTTTTGACTTTACAACTAAACCATAACCTTTCTTGTAGGGTTTTAAGTAAAAGCCAGCACCATTCTTTTTAGAGTTTTTAGAGCCGATAGCAATGGCTTCCATGTTTCCATTGTGTCTCTTCATTTCTTTCAAGCTATTACGAGCTTGTTTTGCCTCGTTGACGGCTCTAGCTACTGCAGTCGCACCACCAGCCAGAGCCCCTGTAGCACTCAATCCTGCAAATAATGGAAGCAAAAATGGCAAAACTCCACCTGTTTTGGGAATTGGAATGATTCTTGGCTTTTTCTTAGACATTTTCATTCCCTTCATCGACTTCTTCGCCACGGCACAAGCAATCTTTGAAGCTTCCAATATGTTTTTGACTCCTGACTTCTTGACTCCTTTTTTCACCATTTTAACAACGTCTGAGAAATTATTCCTCTTCTTCTTAAGTTTTAATGAACCTCCAAGCTTTACCTTTGCTTTCATGGTTCCAGTCACTAACATTGCTGCTAATCTTTCTCCAAGCTTTGCGTCTGATGATTTTACCCTTTTCCAAGCTTTGCCTGCGAGAATGTTGTCTGCGATATGTCTATCACTCGTGGCAGTAGTTTGTGAATAAACTGTATCGTGTTCCTTGCAAGCTTCGTCGAGAGGATTGATTCCAACGTCTCCTCTTGCTAACCTCTTTTTGAGTTTTGTGTTTGGACCGCAAAAGTTGTAGCCTGGAATATGAAGTTCTGATGGGATTTTATCAAGAGCGTCGGTCATCCAACCACTACCAACAACAACTTTAGGCATACTGAATAAATTTCTATACAGATTCATGTTTAAATAGCAGAGACGAGTAAGCTACTCATCAGTTGAAATAATGAAATTGGTGGCGCAGGATGTACGTCTCCCAGTGACAAACATCAAAGTTGGCGAGGGAGTCGGGGATCGCACAAGACATAGTTCATTATTTCCAAATAGTATAAGAGCTCTGATATGTGGACCTTCTGCCTGTGGTAAAACAAATATCATGATGCATCTGCTTACAAATCGCAGTGGATTAAAGTTTGAAAATCTTTACGTGTACAGCAAAAGCTTGTATCAGCCTAAATACGAGTATCTCGCACGCATAATGAAAAAGATACCAGAAATTAAATACGAGACGTTTTCTAATACAAATGAAGTAGTAGCGCCTGAAAATGCAAAAGAAAACTCAATCTTCATATTTGATGATGTGATATGTGACAAGCAAGAAAACATGAAAAACTACTTTAGTATGGGCAGACATAAAAGTGTAGATTGTTTTTATTTGTGTCAATCTTATGCTAAAGTACCAAAACATTTGATAAGAGATAATACCAACGTTATATTACTCTTCAAACAAGACGAATTAAACTTGAAGCACATCTACTCAGATCACATAAGCCCAGATATCACGTTTGCACAATTTCTAAATATGTGTAATAAAGTGTGGAATGAGAGCTATACTTTTGTCATGATTGACAAAGAGTGTAAGCTTAACGAGGGACGTTATCGTAAAGGATTTGACCACTTTGTTGATATATCTACACTGTAAGTTATTAACATTCATCATTTATCTCTGAACCATCAATCTGTGAAGTTCGTCTCCTTAATTCTTATTATCGCAGCTAAAAATCATAAAAAAATGAAGCGATCTACCACCGAGAGTGATGCACTCACACTGGATATTATCTCCAGTGCAAAAGCTATACGTCAAAAATACAAGAAATTAAAACTTTCAAAACTCAAAGATGAAGATACGATCTCCACTTCATTGAAACCAATATCTGAGCCTTTACGCAAATTAGTAGACATGAAACAGGATGCAAAAAATTTGGAAAAAGTAAAAACATCTACTCAACAGCCAAAACAAGACGTAGGAGAGGCGATATCTCCTTACATTGCTTTACATATGCAGCCACAAGACAAGAAATATCTTGATACCACATATGGTATACGACACGAAGATGGAAATTGGTTTCTTGGCAAGTTCTCCGTCACGTTTCAAGATAACACCATTATTATTGATGATGAAAAGATAGAAGGAACGATTGGGCTCTTTGAACTGATGTTTATGAAAGCACCAAGAAGAACTCTGTTTACACAAGAAGATTTTAATATCTACAAGACGCTTGTATTAAAATCAAACGCTCACAAGCAAGGATATAAAGTGCACGGTATACTCAACTCCAACAGAGGCTACAAGTATCTTAACATCATTAAACCAATGTTCATCGTTACAAAATCAGGTTCTGGCATGCTTGTGGATAAGCCAAGGTATGAATATTGGGATGACCCAAATGAGATTGTAGACAGACTTCGCTTACTTCTAGCTTCTCAGTCGGCAGGAAATAATATACATCAAAACGAAGTTTTATCGATCGTAGAAGAACTGCGCGAAGCTGGTATAATAGAATAAAAGGAAATAAGTGATAGGATAATTATTAGTGTGAAAATGAGCGTTGACAAGTTTGGACGTGCATCGTTTCATCTTCAACATAAACATGGTTTCTTCGAGGCTTCTCATGAAGAAGAGGAGTTCATCAATGCAAAAAAGAGAAGAATCATAAATGTTGAACAACCTATTGACAAAACAGATGCTACTAATAAGCTGTACGTGGACGAAAAATTTTCAGAAGTCAGCTTGGTGGCTTACAATGCTTCAGATCTTTATTCCGTCAAGAATTTCGGCCAAGTGGGTGGTACAGCTGCACAATTGTATACATCGATTGTAAGAGAATCACTTAGAAGTTATCTTACGCAAGACAAGCTTAAACTCAACTCCCTCATAGAAGACCAAATAAGCAGAATCAGTACTGACGTAGAAGCCGTTGAGAACGGTGTTTCAAAAGCAAATGACCAAAGGCAAGTCAATTATCTTAATAATTTAAGGAAAATTGTGCTACAATGGTCGAAGATGGAGTAAAAGAAACACTGGTTAACGAGCTCCACAAGCCAGCACGAAAGAACTATCAGAGACGTAAGATGCATATGAAAGGAGTGGATGACTTGTGGCAGATCGATTTGGTAGAGATGAATCAGTTTTCTAAGCAAAACCGAGGTTTCAACTACATACTCACAATCATATGCGTTTTCTCCAAATTTGCTTGGGCTGTACCTGTTAAAAACAAAACTGGATCTGTCGTCACGGCTGCCCTTGCTGGTGTCTTCAAGCAGGGGCGTGTACCCAAGAACATACAAAGTGATAAAGGAAAAGAATTTTACAACTCTAACTTCCAAACTCTTATGAAAGATAACAACATCAATCACTATAGCTCTTATACTCACATGAAAGCTTTTATTTGTGAACGTTTTAATAGAACTGTTAAAAGTATGATGTGGAAGGCATTCAGCCTTCAAGGAAATTATCAATGGCTTAAATTGTTACCTCAGCTCTTAAATACTTACAATAATAATATTCATAGCACAATTCACATGAAGCCTTCTGATGTCAATGCTGCTAATGAGAAAACTCTGCTTGAAACTGTTTATGCTGTAAAATACACTAAACCTAAGCCTCCTAAATTTAAAGTCAATGATAGGGTGAGAATTTCTAAAGTAAAATCTGAGTTTGGTAAAGGTTATACTCCAAACTGGTCTAACGAAGTCTTTAAAATTGTAAAAATTCAAAAAACTATGCCAACAACTTATCTATTGCTCGACTACTTAGATCAGCCCGTACTGGGTGGATTTTATGAAGAAGAGTTACAAAAGACTTCTGTTGATGAAGTCTATCTTATTGAGAAAGTTTTAAAGAGAGCTAAAGACAAGTTGTTTGTAAAATTTCTTGGATTTGATAGTTCACACAACTGTTGGGTGAATAAAAATGATGTTTTGAAGTAAAACATGTATAAAACTGTACATATAGTTATGATATGTTAATGATATTATAAGATGAATAAAAATTATGTTCTGAAGTTATACATGTATGACATAGTATATATTTATGATATGTTATTGGTTATGATATGATACAGTAAGTTAGATGTTAAGAAATAAAATATATATTTCAACATTATCACAAGTTTTTTATTTCGAAGCAAAATAAACATTTTTACATATTATATAAAATTAAAGCAAGGTTCTACTATAGCGTAAGCATAAAATATAAAATTAAAGTACATTTCTAGTCAATATCCATATGCACTGCCACATTCATTTCTACATCAATGTCTATATTCATGTCCAACGCACGTACGCTCTTATGTCCATATGGAAGTGTATTGATCCCGTCCCCTAGGATTATTCGTTTATCATCATAGAATGATAAAGCTACTTTAGTACAGTCAACGGTAGTAACGTTATGATTCTTTGACATGATGTTTCTATAAGAGACAAGAGATGATTCTTTAGTATGAAGACATTTTACATAATCTGCTATGGATATTTTAGTTTTGACTGCATATGTTTTTACTCCTTTGATTTTCTTTACATGCTGGCCATCAAATTCAATGAAATACATCTTAGGACGTAAGCCACAAAACTGTCTGATCGGCTTACTATTTGTCTCGTCCTTGAACTTGCACAACACTTTTCTGTTTTCAAGAGAGTAACACAAGTGAGTCTTGGGATAATCTGAGAAATCAAAGTGATGCTTCATTTCCAAGCAATCCTTGTATATATCATATGTTTCTACCATGTATATCCAGGCATCAGTATCTCCATACAAAAGCTTCAACTTTTCACCATACCTAGCCTTCAATACATCATAGTAGAACTCGTACATGGTTATTTTTGATATATCAAGAATTGCTTGGCCGATGTAAACAGGCTTGTTCATCAATATGCTTTCTTTGGCCAAGTGTACAGCTACAACATTCTCAGCAATGATGGTTCTGTCTAAGAAATTACATTTATTTATAAGTTTTTGAAGCAGAACTTCTGTGGTCACAAGACGAATATTCAAGCGATTTCTTACTTGCTCCATGGTCTTACCGAATACTGCATTGTTCATCAATTTAAAAAAATCTCTTTCAAACTGATTTCGAGCTGCTTGCCTAAGTATTGTATTAAGATTAATGTATGAAGCTAACCAAGCAGACTGTTTAAACTTTATAGCTCTATGAATTTTAGTGACGATGAGACCGTGAGCGATTGCTTGTTTAAGCAATCTGTAATGTGCCACGTACTTTTCTTTGTGATGCAAAGTGCTAACGAGCTTCGGATATTTTGAACCAACAGGCACAGACCTGTGGGGCAAGAACGGCAAGTCGGAATGAACATCGTGCAAGTGATCAGGATATGTTACATCGACTTCGAATATGTACCCCTCATCAGCATCATCCTCAATGTACTCTATAGGTTTTAATGACTCTACATCAGCCCATTCAAATCCTCCATAAGGCAGGTGGTTTATCATGGCTCCACCATATAAATTATTACTGTCTCCGTAAAATATATATTGTGTCGGTTTACTCGGATCAAACCCTTCTAAGTATGGATTGTTAGCTACAGCGTGACGAGTGACGCAAGTTGTGAAGCCACCGCGTATCCCTTCCTCAAACATGAGTAACATATCGTAATCCTGCAAGAGTTCAAGTTTGATTTTAGTTTTTTTCAATGCAGCATCCCACGCAAGCCCTGGAGCAGTGAAGTAATAGCTAGGATCAAGTTCATAATTTTTTAAACAGAGGTCACGAAAATGTTCAAATACATCAGCAAGAATCAATACATCAGTCCTAAGGTACAAATCTGAATATTCACCGAGAGTTTTAATATTGAATTGATCCCAAACCGTTTGAGCGTGAAGATAGTCTTCATCACTTACGTCTGACTCTGTGAGCAAGCTGCTAAACATTTCTTTAGCAGGAAGA
Organism: Ecdyonurus torrentis; assembly: GCA_949318235.1. Taxonomy (NCBI): domain Eukaryota; kingdom Metazoa; phylum Arthropoda; class Insecta; order Ephemeroptera; family Heptageniidae; genus Ecdyonurus; species Ecdyonurus torrentis. The sequence goes on from OX439130.1 coordinate 537,075, forward strand.
GAAGTCTCTTTTAACTTATCAAGGGAATCTGTATAATCATAGCAGTAAACGCCTTTGCGAAGTAAGAGCTTCAACTGCTCAGATGACACGTTGCTATTCTTAGCTGTTTCCAAGAAAGCATCGCGAGGTAAATTGTTGGCCAGAGTAGCCAAGCTAGATGACATAAATCTGAAGCTATCGAGAAACCTACATTTAATGTTACCAATTTTTTTCGTAAAACTTATATACTTTTCCTCAGAGTTTGGGATCACTTCAATGTCGCCCGGAATAGTATTTAACTTTTTAACAATGAAATGTGAATCGTAATTTGACAAACCATGGAAGAATATAGGCAAGACTCTCGGCTTTCTATTATTTAAATTACATATTCTATGACAAGCTCCCCTATAAGAACCTGTGAGGTGATCATGGTCTCTCACTTTGTAATTACAAGAAGTGAAAACATTATTGCACAAGTAACATTCTTTTGCTGTAGCATACGAGGCTTTTTCAATCTCTGTAAGTGGATTCATAGGATCTTGTTTAGCATAGATCTCCTTCACAATGTTTGCAAGTTTATGTACATATTTTACAAAGTGAGCTCCTACATCACAATCTTCACTCGTTTTTCTATACAAGAAGGGTTCTTTTGGCAGATATTTCTTTTCCGCTTCATTTAAACCATATGTTTTTATATGAACACAATAGCTTAAAAGTTCATGCACTTGAGTAGAAGTGGTGCTAGATTGATTTGGATTTGGCATGCAAGTATCAACTTTTTTCAAAATACTTTCAAAGTCAGCATAGAGAATTATTGGCAAGCGCAAAGAATGTTCAACGTTTTTAAATTGTATTTCTGAATGATCTTTATCAGGCATTATTATTTTAGCTGCCTTTTTCTTGCTGCATAATTCTTTATGCTGCTCTAATTTTTCTTTACCATTTTGATCTTTGTAATAATATTTAAAACATCTTTTACAAATACAAAGTCTATGACCTCGCTTACTAAGCTGCGTTCCTACTAGTTTCTCAAAGTCAGAAATATAGCAAAAGTGAGTTGAACCGTATTTGTCAGTTAAAAATAATAAATCTCTATGATCTGCCAACTCATTCTTGCAAACTTTCATTGGAAATATTTTTTCATTTTCATCTACCCCAAAGACATTAATACTTATATCATTCACTCTTTCAAAAGTAGGGATATCACTTAACTTAGTAGGAGCTTGTATACATGAGAAATTATATTTGTTTGATAATTTAGAATAATCATAACTTTCAGGATGAGGTTCTGTAGCTAACTTTGCTAATACAGAATATTTAAAACAATGAGCGTCATTGTTTTGTATATTAACAATAGCATTACGTTTACGTAAGCTGACAGGCAAAGCAATATAACCATTGCCTCTAAGAGGATTGAATTTATTTACACGAACTTCCATGCCTTGCACCTTAGAAACGGTCCAACCGCTTCCTTTACCTTGAAACTCACTCATTTCACGCTGTAACTTATCAAAAGTTTTTGATATATATTCATTCAAATCACTTTCTTTATAAATTGGTATGTTCACTGTTTTAAAGTTTTTTTCTTGAGTTTGTCCACGCAAATTTTCATGGTCAACTTCAAACCTAACATTTACTTTCAAGCACTGTTTACTTTGCAGTTCTTTCTGAATGATATGTTTTATTATATTTGACTTAGAAGCTAGATATTTTAACGGGTCATGCTCTTCACTCTTATTTTTTATGTTATATGTACAAATTCTACTTTGAAATGACGATTCTAACTTTAATACTTCTCCACTGTCTACTAGTTTCACAAACTCGGCATTTACATCATTCAAATTGCTTGTCTCACCAGCATCATCTTTTTCAACCTCCCTCGGTTTCTCTGCCTCTCCCTGCTGGGAAGCAGGATTGATGTTTTCATTGTTTTGAGAGCTTGAAGCTGCTTGACTTGAGGCTGCTGCTTGCTTCTGCTGATCGCCTGGTCTAGAAGCAGTTTCAATTTGCTCCGCCACTACTTCAGTAATATTGTTGTTAGCATGCAACGACGTTGAGGCTGTAGCATGAACAATATTACTGGATGAGGGTTGACTGGTGTTTAAATGCGAAGTGGTTTCTGCAAGCACATTTCTACCACGTTGTTTATTACATGACTTAACTAAATGTCTCTTGAGAGAATCAGCTCTAGTGAAAGTTGCGTGACACTTCTTACATGTAATATTATTACCCTCAGTAGATTCAGTTTCACCTTGATTATCTTCTCTTCTAACTCTCTTAGCTAGTATTTCACTTTTATGAATGCAGCTGGTAGTTTCATGTCTCTTTCTATTTTTCAAATGGTGGAAAAACTCGCCACAATACTCACAAGGAAAAATATGCTTTCCATGTTTGTAGAAGCTGTGAAGTTGTAAGTCCTTTTTTACTTTAAAATACACCTCACAGTGATCACATTTTATGCCTTGAGTGTCAGCAACTTGTTTGCTGTTCGACATTGTAAAAGCTTTTATTTTTCACAAAAAGAAACTTAAATGTATATTTATTCACATTTTTTTGTACACGGAGAGATGACAGACCATGTTTACTCTACCAGAGTACAAACAGTTCTAACGGACTTTTGCAAATGGTTGCTGTTACAGCGTTAAATTCTTAAGGAGTGGGGGAAATGTGTGGGGGGGGGGGGGATGGTTAGGTGAAGCCAAGAAAAATTAAAGTTCTTCAATGCATAGTACTAAATTTATAAAATATAACATTGTGAAACCATAAGAATTTAGAAATCACAAGATTCATGTTTCAAGAAAAAGTTATAAGTATATTCTCTTTGACAATTTTGTAACTTGAAAATTATATATCATAAACCAGAAATATTTTATTATACTGCCAATTTTTAATATTGTAGTAAATATCCTTATTTTTCATTTGAAACCTTAAAATCTATGAGGTCTGTCATTTCTCTTAAAATTAAATTTACTTCAAAATTATCAAGGAAAAGAAATATATATATAATAATAAACAAGAATAAAAGTGTGTTAACTTGTTAGTATAGTAAGTAACAATGTTTTGTATATATACAAGTCGTAAGAAAGAAATCGCAAAGAAAAAATAATCTTAATGCAATGTAAAGCAATGTTATATATCAAAAACTATGAATAAGATCATTGTAAATAATTATATGCTAAAGTAGCAACTAGTGTTATAGCTTATCAATATTTTATACAACAATATTTTGTTTATATATGGGATAAATATTGCAAAAATTCGTGATAAAACAAACTTAATACAATATAAGAAGTGAAAATAAAAATACTAATAAGCATCCTGTAGTATAGGCAACTGTTTGAGCAGAAGTGTTTCGCAGGTTGCATATGTACAGGATACTATGTATTATATAGTATAGTGCTACGAAATGCGTAGACAAAGCTGTTTTACATGCACGGCGGCACTAGAAAGCTTAAAGAGGTAGAAATTAACTGTTTCGTAAAATTACTAATGTTTTCATGGTTATAAAAAAATTCATATCATATTATCGCATATGAAAAATATTTTGTTTTTCCTTACTCACATTATATATGAAACAAAATATTAGCAAGGTAATTCTAATTTTTCTATACTCAATAGATTTAAAAAAAAAACTTTTTACTCTACGCAAGTTAGTTATCATTATAAATATTTTCAAACGTGAAGCTCATAATATTTTTCCTATATATAATAGTATATTTACTATATACATGATAAGTGCGTTATAAATATTTTCAAACGCGAAGCTCATAATATTTTTCCTATATATAATAGTATATTTACTATATACATGATAAGTGCGAGTAACTATATCAATCTTCCATGTTATATTATTTTTAAGCAAGAAAAAAATAATATTTTTTCTTAAGATAAAATAGCATTGGAAAATTATACTCAAATTTCTTTTGATCGAAGAAAAAAATATTGTACCAGGTTGAAATAAAAGTATCTATAGTAACTCACTCGAGAGGCTATCTCGGGCATATTATAAATGAAACAAAACATTAGCAAGGTCATTCTAATTTTTCTATACTCAATAGTTTCTTAAAAACTTTTTACTCCACGCATATAAGTTATCATTATAAATATTTTCAAACGCGAAGGTCATAATATTTTTCCTATATAATAGTTTTTTTTTACTATATACATGATAAGTGCGAATATGTATATCAAGCTTCTATGTTATTTTATTTTTTATCAAGGAAAAAATATTATTTTTTTTTCTTAAGTTAAAATAGCCTTGAATAATTATACTCAGATTTCTTTTGATCGAAGAAAAAAATATTGTACCAGGTTGAAATAAAAGCATCTATAGTATACTCACGCGAGAGTCGCGATCTCGGGCACATTATAAATGAAACAAAACATTAGCAAGGTCATTCTAATTTTTCTGTACTCAATAGTTTCTTAAAAACGTTTTACTCCACGCACATTAGTTATCATTATAAATATTTTCAAACGCGAAGGTCATAATATTTTTCCTATATAAAAGTTTTTTTACTATATACATGATAAGTGCGAATATGTATATCAATCTTCTATGTTATATTATTTTTTAGCAAGGAATTTTTTTTTCTTAAGTTAAAATAGCATTGAATAATTATACTTAAATTTCGTTTGATCGAAGAAAAAATATTTTACAAGGTTGACATAAAATTATCTATAGTATACTCACTCGAGAGTCGATCTCGGGTCACCTCAGGAGCACCTCAATTGGAACAACCTTCTCCACCGGCAGCCACCCTCGTAATAGACGCTCAGCACAATGCAGTACTGTATATAGCATTGCATATAGCAGTACATGCAGTAAAGGGGTGGGTGGGGTTAATTTTTTTAATGAATATTCTGGAAGGTATCGGTCATATATACCACCCTATATACTTTATTTCACCTTCCCATACATTATTGATTGGTTATTGGCTCTCAAAGAGTCAAATTTGAGGTTGAAAATTAAAGTTGGCTATCAGGCGATTATAAAGCCTTAGAAGGTCGTCGTTCAAATACAGTAGCATCGTGGGTGGTCCTGTGTGGTATATGTACATCCACATTCTCACGCTAAAGAAATTAATTAAATTTTATAGTTCTCGGAAAAAAAAATAATATAAATTTTATAGTTCTTGGAAGAATTTGTGAACAAGGAAATGCAAATATGCAAACAAGGAAGTAAATTTATCAATAAAAATTTATACTAGTAATTAATTTTTACGACTTTGAAAGTGCACTTCCACTCATCTTACAGAAAATATGAAACCGGATATGGATAGAGCTTTCAAAATTAAGCAAGAATATGTAAAAATAAAAGCTACACTCAGAAAACTACACTAAGAAAAATCAGTTTTAGTGGAAATAAGATAGTTATAAAAAATCTGTCTGATGTATCTTATAGACAACTCATTCAATGACAATAATCGTTAAAAAAATGTACACTCAAAAAACTACACTCAAAAAAAAATTTTTACTTATCTGCTCAAATTCAATTTTTTTGAATATTTCTTCAGAAGTAGACATATAGTGACGTATGATACACATTGCTTTACAATGTGAGTGGCTATTTTAATTTTTAGTTTATTTTAACTAGTGTACGTACCCTAGCACCAAACTGACTTCACCAACGATCGCATCCAAGGCCAGGCAAACACTCAACGACAGCTTAGCATACAAAATTTGACCTTGGACCAACGCAATATATACATATCACACCACAATCATACGGCATCTTCAATTTTTGCTCGCGTACGTTCACGAGATACACAGCTTGGCATGCAAAATGTGACCTTGGACCAAAGAAATTTACTTATCACAGCACAATCAGACGCGACCTTGATTTTGAGCTCGCGTACGTACACAATGTAGCATGCAAAACGACGTGACCTTGAAGTTTTGCTCGCGTACGTATGCAAAAAGACGTGACCTTGAATTTTTGCTTGCGTACGTATGCTAGGTACTTCAAATTCAAGGTCGGCTCCGCCCCAAGGTCAAGGCTCCGCCGTCATTCTATTACTACTTAATATTATTATGGTAACAATAATACAATAATGACAGTGGCTTTTGTTAATTGAATATTTCAACATTGTTTGAAACACGTGCAGTTTTTGACCACATAACAAAAATAATTACTGTATTGTTTACTTCATGAGTACAGGTTGGGTATCTTGTAACCGCAAATCTTATTTATTTCTGTAATTCCGGGTCGAGAGAGGAAAATCTGCGTAATATTAACTCATATATTATTTATCAACAATACTATTTTCATGGGGGAAAAATACTAGGAAAAATGCATAGGAAAATCTTTTGTTTTTTTTTTTTTTTTAATTTTTTTTTTTTTTTTTTTTTTTTTTTACTTTTTCCCCCAAAAAACGACGTATGATACTTTATTACGGTAGTAACAATATACAAATGTATTGAGATGATGGCATACATAATGATAGATTATGTTACGTTTTCACACATAAGTAAATGCGCTCTCTCTCTCTCTCTCTCTCTCTCTCGCTCGCTCTCTCTCTTTCTCTATCACGACGTACTCTTACTTTTTTGATATTGCAGAGTATTATGTTTTATATAGCTTTGATTATTAGATAATAATAAAAAATTATGGGTTTATATTTTACATTGATTAAACACTTTCTGTTCTTTTGGTTTACACTTATTATTTTTATTTATTATTATTATTTTTTTTTGTGCTACAGTTTATTTATATACATTTTTTTTTCTTCTTCTTTTCATGTATATAAGGCTATTTTTTTTATCGCTTTATCATTTTTTTTTCTTTGATAAGTGTGAGTAATCAAGTTGGAGTTACATTGCTGAGGTCAGGCTGGGGGGTTACACATTTCATTACTTTTTTTTTTTTTTTTTTACTTGATCTTGAATAAAGATGATTATTTAATACGTATAGATAAATCCTGCTGCATTAGAAGGTTGTCTGATAGGTATACAAACTTATATAGACCTAGAGATATATTTATGTACAGTAGGATTTTTTTTAAATGGGACAAAAGGATTTTGCCGAATATGCCGCGCGAATGAAATCGCTAGAAAATAATTGTCACAACAACAGTTACGTGTGTCTACTGCTGCATTTCTTCGCCTTCTTACATCACTCGTATGTGTGAGCACCAAAATATTTATGCTTGCTTGCTTGACCAGCCGACTGGTGCATCTCTCTCTCTCTCTCTCTCTCTGCTACTGTCTCACTTCCTGTGTGAGTATCATGCAAAACCAAACTAGACAGCAAACTATCACCTTCATTTCTCTCTCTCTCTCTCTCTCTCTCTCTCTCTCTCTCTCTCTCATTTTATTATTACTGTTTATTTATGTTGAAATTGATTATAATTATATTTTATGGTTGTCAAATTTTAGTAATTGTTTTTTTTTTTCTTTCTCTCTCTCTCTCTTATCCTGTCTCGAGAAAAATATCATGCAATGACAGCAGAGAGAGAGATAGAGAGAGAGAGAGAGAGAGAGAGAGAGAGAGAGAGAGAGAGAGAGAGAGAGAACAAAGGTGTGCGCTAGCGTGCACCAGACGGCTGGTCAAGTAGGCAAGCAAATTTTGGTGCTCACATAGTATAATAATTTTTATACCAAATCATACAGGAAGGCGGAGAAATACAGCAGTAGACACACCTAACTGTTGTTGTGACAATTATTTTCTAGCGTAATCCTACTGTATATATTGAAAGACATAGATCCTAGTCACATAATGTACTGTACATACATATACATAATATGACCCATTCTCTCGATCTCCCCGCTGAAATCTTGGTACTATACGCTCGTAAACTGAGCGGCTTTTCTTTTCTTTCTCTCTTTATACACTCGCATGTCAACCTCAGGCAAACCCAGAGCTGATCGCATGTTTTAGTGAGAAAGAAATAATATTGTATATATCTCAACATGGGGACTCTCGACTACTCTACCATGTTGTACGCCAAAATACCAATCAATCTCAAGAACAACGAACAAATTAAGGTAGGGAAATCTTCACGACGCTTTTTTTATGTATTTTCTTTATCGTGATACGTTTTGACTGTAATTGTGAAAACACTTGAGTATTCAAAACTGATGAGGTTTTGTTCTGTAGGCCAATCTCATTGGACAAAAATAAATACGTAATAATTATGCGATCTCTATATCAGCAATAGTTATTCATTACACCATAATGTTTGCTATATTCACTATATTGAATAATATAATATGTGCTGTACAGAATAGAAATTCATGCATTTTGTAAAATAATAATATTTAGGTTGCATGATAGATAAAGTATAAACTACGTAATTATTTTGTCCGGCCTTCAGGGTAAATATATGATGATATTGATGATATACTTGATGAGTTACGCCAAGTATTATTTGGTTTCTTCCTTCTCATTTGTGAGTCTGACTATATATAGAAACCTGATACATAAAATTAGTTCTCCAATTTTTTTTTAATGTTTTTGCAGTGTTTTATAATATATTTTGGTATTTCTATATTTTCTATCAATAGAAAATATATCGTATGAGTAAATATTTGAAGTTCTTCTAAAGTGCATGTAATGTCAAAGCAATCAAAATACAATTCAGCAATTGACAGAAGAAAGTGCATTTTAGAGAAAGAAAATTCACAATTAACTTACAAAATCTATTGATGAACCCAAATACTCTTCAAGAGTTACAAAATTAACCAATGAATAATCGTAGAAGAGTTTAAAAAAAAAATGAAAGTTGAAATAATTTAATGGACGAACTATTTAATATAAAATTGAATATTCTTAATGCATTTCTTATGGAAAAATTGTTTTCACTTACACATTGCAACATTAAAAGCATTTGATGGAGGTTATCGGTTTAAAAAAAATGCTTAAAAATGACTATGGCTTAAAACACGTAAAAGTATGTCTAGTATTTCTCATTTAAATTTCTTTAAAATCGGTGGAGTAGTTTTCTCAAAAATTGCAAAAAATGTATTTTTCCCCATAAGCGTAATGTTAAATTAGGAAACCCTTAGCTTTCCCCGCGCGCTAAACCGATAACCTTTATTGCAAGTAAATTAAGCTTTGACAGATACAAAAAGCGCCTCATCTTGCAACAATAAGCCAACATTGCCATGGCAACGATGTAAATAACAATTAAACAGATGCCGCAGAATTGTTGTTCCGACTTGGATTATTTTAACAAATTATTAATATTAATATTCTATTCACATTTTTGCGTGTCCCAAAAAAACAACAACTTTAAAAAAAATCTCTCTTTCTTAATCTGCATTTAATATCCATTATTTCCATCTTAATATATTTAAATTACGATATTAAGTATTATTATTATTAAAATTATTATTTAATATAAAATGAGAACACGATCATGAATATAGTCGTGAGGGAATACATAAAACACGCCAACTTAAGCTGGTGATTTTTTTGACACCATTACAGGAGATATATAGTTCGAGTGACTAGAGAAAAAAAAATACAAAATACGATGTTTTATGCATGGTGCATATATAGTGACTAACTGCATACTAAAACTGCATGCATTGTGTTGCAGCAAAGTGCATTATGTCATGCATGTATTATTCCACTTCTAAACTCGGCTATATAAACATCTTTTTTTAATACTTTTGCTTGTACATACACCGCAGGCTCATACTCTATTTAACTCGTTTTAATTGTTTGTTTCTTTTTTGTTTTCAATTTTACTATACTTTTAACTCGCGGCGAAATAAACTTGATTTAAATTTTTGTAAAAATTACGTAAGAGATAGTTGATGCTATATTTTATAGATGGCGTAATGGTGAATGTTTTAAACAATATTTATTTTATTATTTATTTAATATATTATATTATGCATATTTTTTTATTGCGATTAAATTATAGTTTATTTTCACTTAATATTACTTAAATCCCAATTTAATTTTTTCCTTCCAGCCTTTCACATTTTTTCTTTAAAAATAGTTTATTTTAATACAGTGCATTATTCAGAGAACATTATACCGCAACCACTTCTTATGTGCGAAAATGTATAGAGACTAGAGACAGAGATTAGGGAGGTCACTTGTCAAAACCAAAGCAAGAGTTGGTTATTAGATGACCTTTTTTTTTTTTTTTTTTTTTTTAAATACAGCTACATAAAACATAAAAAATTTCCGCATTAGTTATCCTCTTTTTTTTTTTTTTTTAAATGAATTACGTATACCCACACTTCTTATTATATAAAGATATTTTATATAAAACCATTCCATTGGTCAAAACAAGATAAGAATTTATTTCAACCGGAAGCACCCCCTTTTCTCCGCCTATAAAATTTAGGTGTTTATCTGGGAAAAATTGTTTAGGAAAAAGAGCTGCATCTGGTTTAAAAATATATAATCGTGTTTTGGCCAAGTTGTATAATATTTTTCAGATATATTCACCAATATGCTTTTGATTTCTAATCGTAACCATGTTTAGGCTAGGTGTAAAGAGTGAGCCAGATTTTTTTATTATTATATTTGTGAATAAAGATGACTCTTTATTTCTTATAGTAATGTATATTGTATTATAAACAGATATATATTAAAAGTTCCGTATATTTTTAATCCATTTGCATCCCTTACACGTTTTTTTTTTTTTTACCTCCTTTTACGTCCAATTTAGTAAAATTATTGTGCTCGTCCAATTTTTTCCTTTTTTGATCCTGAACAGGACTAAAAAAAGGACGAGAACAAAAATCGGACGAAAAAGGGAGTAAAATGGATGAATGAAAATTTGATGAATGCTCAATTTTTAGATAAATTTTAGCATGGTCCAAAAATGGATGAAAAGGTAAAAAAAAAAAAGGATTAGAAAAGGACGTATTTTTTTCTCTCGGGATATAATTATTATTATTTCCTATACGGTATACATAAATAATAATGACAAAGTAAGAGTTGCAATAAATGACATTTACATATACACATACACTGATTGAAACTGGAAGATTACTTACAGCTATATAGTGTATGTTTAATTAATTTGTATGTTATTTGTCTCATTACCTATATTACTTGTCAACATTCAATTGCCGCTCTCATTTGCATACAGTGCAGTGAGGATCGTGTAATAATCTCAGAGTATCACTTAATCCATGTCATCTACATAGCTCGCTATACTATACATACCGCAATTGTAAATCAAGAAAGGTACGGCGTTGCAAAATTGTTTCATATTATGTTAATTTGTTGTGGTACAGTAAATAATCTTATTACATGTTTATACCTTTTTTTTTTTTTTTTTTTTTAACTTTTCCCTCTTTTTTTATCGCGGACGTATACTGTATACATATTGTATAATATACAATATATAATATTGTTTATAGGGTATTTATAGGGTGTATCCGCATGGAATCATATTTAATGCACTTGGAGGCCATAATGGAGTAGTGAATAACATTGCTCAGCATAGGACAAACCTAATTTTTGGCTCTTTTCTTTGGGAAATCGATTAATTTTTTGTTACTCTTATTTTTCTCACATACTTGAAATATTAATTCTCTCAAAAATATTGTTAAAATATTTTTTAAACTGTCGAAATGAGTTATTTTCCTATGCTGCTCATGTCATTGAGTTATCGAACTAGCGTCGACTTTAACATGAATGCATACACCCTATACTGTAATTAGAGAAAATAAATAATTGCAGTTTGCAGCAATATTTGTTGACGATGCTTGCTTTAAATTTGGATTTGCTTTTAATAATAATCTGTTTCGGTGAAAGAAAAAAATACTCCTCTGGAGGAGTCCAATTTTAAGGTTTCAAAATCCAACAAATTTCATATTCACTCATTATTTATTTAATTTATTTATTAGTAGGAGAAGTGACAATAGTGTACAGGTTGCGAGCGGTGTTGAAATATAATGCAAAATTACACCCTAAAGTGTCTCAATTATATTAATGTGAGAAACTGCAAATGTCAATTATAAAACAAAATCGTGAGAAAACTAATTTGAAAAATTCGTTGTTGTTTTTTTAACCGACGCAAAATTTGATTTAAATCTGACACCCACTTATTTTCTAATTTACTTTTTTTTTTTTTTTTTTTTTTTTTTTTTTTTTTTTTACAAAATTGAACTCTATAATATAATTTTAATAGCATTTACAATCCAGGGTCACAAAAAGTTTATTTTTAGATTTGGTTTTGCAAGTAAAATTTGTACTAATATATATATATATATATATATATATATATATATATATATATATATATATATATATATATATATATATATATATAAATATATATATACAAATATATGATTACGTTAAAGTAAATTTATATATTATTACTCATTTTTTTTCTTCGTCTTTTTTGAAAGATTAAAAATTAAATTGGTGATTTTTTTTAATTGTATATATTCCAGACCCGCGCGTTAATTAAGCTTCATATTAGTTTAGTTGTTTAAGAGAAAACACAAGTTACGATTTTTTTTGGTCTTTTTTTTTTTTTTTTTTTTTTTTTTTTTTTTGTCCCTGCAGCAAAGCTGAGAAAGGCAGCTCGTTAACTTTTTTTTTTTTTTTTTTTTTTTTGTATTACAATTTTAATAAGTGATTTTATTGAGCTAGTTTAGCAGAGAGCTCGCTCGCTCGCTTATTATTGGAACATAAAATATAATTTACGAGGTATTATACACAGATAAGATATGCAAATTTTAAAGTTAACTTAATTATCAACATCTTAACTGCTTCACGATATTGTAGACTTTGCCATTGTAAATCATACAGATCACAAATATAATTATTAAAATATACTTATCAAAATACTATATGTATATCGTTAAAATTATGATCTATTTAATATGCATGATATAGTTTTAGTGCTCGGTAATAAGTCATGTCCAGTGCAATAATTGCTACAAAGCGTTTATTATAAAATCTTTGCCAACAGAGAAAGAAATCACACTATATTAATTTGAAGTTATAAACATTGTTACTTACGTTTTTTGAAGAAAAAAAAAATGGATATTATGCAATAAAATTTATTTCCAAAGTTAAAAATAATAATAACAAAACATTAATGAAATCTTAATGCTGTTCGTAAACCCTGTTCTCTTGCACCAAAAAATGCGCATTCCATTTGAATAACCATAGGCGATCGTCATTTTAGGAGCAGAGAACAGGGTTTACGAACAGCATTAATAAAAGTAATAAAACACATTCGATCTTGTTGCGAAAAAAAGGCCTATCTCGTTTTTTTGTCAGTGGAAACAAAAGGCGTATCTCTTATTTTGTCAGTGGAAGCAAAAGGCCTATCTCGTATTTTGTCAGTGGAAGCAAAAGGCCTATCTCGAGCGCCATCTACATAACGTTCGGGAACGAGATAGGCCTTTTGCTTCCACTGATAAAATACGAGATAGGCCTTTTGCTTCCACTGACAAAATAAGAGATAAGCCTTTTGCTTCCACTGACAAAAAACGAGATAGGCCTTTTTTTCGCAACAAGATCGATGTAGTGTTTTTTCTTGCTCGCAGAAGGCTTAAAAAGAGTAAACTTTGAAATTTATGGTAATTTCACAAGAAATGTAAAATATATAGTTAGCTAAATCGAACTTTTTTTTTTCTCTTAATTCAAAATTTTATACGAAGCTATAACTTTCATCAAACTGACGCTGAATATATCGATAAAATAAATAGACTTCTTGATTCAAGTTTGCCTCGCGACAAGAAAATATTACATAGTTATGATTACAGTGTAATTTTGTTTGAATGGATTTTTAAAATTACGTTGATTTTTTTTTTTATTTCTTTACATATTATTTAAAACCTTGAACTAATATGAAAAATAAAATTAGAAAAAAAAAATCTGCACGTTTTGTAATATAACCTTGTTTGCGTGATTAAATTGAGAGAGAGAGAGAGAGAGAGAGAGAGAGAGAGAGAGAGAGAGAGAGAGAGAGAGAGAGAGAGAGAGAGAGAGAGAGAGAGAGAGAGAGAGAGAGAGAGACAGAGACAGAGACAGAGAGAGAGAGAGAGAGAGAGAGAGAGAGAGAGAGAGAGAGAGAGAGAGAGAGAGAGAGAGAGAGAGATTTGAGTAAAAAAACCACAGAAAGCACTGCAGGCTCACATACACCCACATTCACACACCTGCTTTTACTCGGAGAAATTAACGGATAAAATCAATATTAAGTAATAAATTAAATACATTAGTATATCCTTAAAGTTATACTTTTCAAATAAAATATACTGAAATATATTTTATAGATAATTAAAATTCAAAACTCTTATTATAAGACTTCAAAAAGTAATTCTCATAAATTTATTATAATAAAAATTTATTTCAATAAAAATAATAATTTGAAATGTTTGTAATAAGGCCACGTTTTCCTGTGTTAAATTTACAATAATAAATTACGAAAATTATTTATATTTTATTCTATTTCTATATGCAATTTATTTTGAAGTTTTTCATAAAATGAAAAATTGTTTTGTTTTTGCGTCTGCATTTTTTTGAAAGTAAAAGTAAAGAAAAGAAAAAAAAAAAAAAAAAAAAGGAATAAATAAATAAATGCATTATACACTAACATTTAATTTAAGTCAAAATGTGGATTTCAAATCATGCCATATTTCTAGAAGGTTATCTAGAGTTATAAAATATTCCCACAATTTCAAGTACAAGAGTTATCTAATAATAAAGTTAGGCTAGCCCACTAGGTGGAAGTGACGTCACGTGCAGAGTACTTCGCTTATGTAAAAAAAAAAAAAAAAAGTTGTAAACTACTATTTAAGTTGTTGTTGTTGTTGTTGTTGTTTTAACACACACACATGCGGGTTTTGTGTACATATTACTGTATTTTAGCAATGGAATGCTAATTTAAATCATTTTCATATTAACTGTTATAAATCCACTCTCTTTTATCACAACGTATAGACCTCGCGCTTACATTATTTTGGGCTCCAAATACCAAATCTGTGTAAGGTCGGACCAGTGCTCGTTAACGTGAAATCGTGTTTCCGTTTTAACGGCCGTACATGATGGCAGCACCCAATTAAGTGAGCACATGGTCATGCCATCATGTGAGTACAGCTTCGCTTTAGCACTGGAATGTGCATAAGAGACTTTTTACAGTCGTTCACCCATCCAAGTACTGACCACGCTCGACGTTGCTGGCGTGTGTGACGTCACAACCGTTATTGGATGATTTATACGTGTATAGGTGATAGAGAAAACTCTGATGGGACATCGTCAACAAATGAGGCTTTTGAAATTACTTTTATAGGTTTCAGCTATAGAGTATATTATTATAGTGTAAAAAAAAAAAAAAAAAAACGCGACATATGAAGAATGCACGGCATATTTTATTGAGAGATATTGTATATTAGCATAAGTGTATAGTTTAGCATAGTATAGTATTATATTAGTAATAGTAACAATGAAAGTCACTTTGTGTATATATTATGACAATTATATACGTATTCCATGTACGAAACATGAGATGTTACATAGCAATAATATCATATTTATAATACAACGGTAAATGTTTATGTGCAGTTCATAGTATAGCATATAAACTTAATAATAATTATAACAATTATAAATTTATACTTTCATTATTATATAGTAATGTTTCAAAGTAATATAATACACAAACAAAAATCAATTCTTAAAGGACTCCTGGCGTCCTAAAATTAAATAAAACAGGTAAAAATCATGAGATGGGACCATTATTCATGCATATTATACTTCAACCCTTGTATATCTTCACAAACTAGGCTTGAAAAACTGTAAAGTAGGCAACTTTAGGAATTCATGACGTCATCAATTCCGGGTCTACAATAGAAATTGTAGCACGGTTTGCCTACTTTACAAGTTTTCTTCCTAGTTTGTAAGAGAACTGAAGGGTTAAGGCACAAAATATGTGAATTTATAATAATCCTATCTCATGATTTATCATTGAGAGGAAACTTTTTTTCAGGTCAGGGGCTCGTTAATAATTATGCTATAACCCATTTTCCAGGCTCGGACTGGCCATAAGAACAGGTCCGCGATGGCGAACGTGGTCCCCCTTGTTTGGAGGCCCCTAAGGCCCTAAAAGGGGCATAACTAGGGTGTTACGCCCCCTTTTGTGGCCCCCTAGAGGGTGTTACGCCCTTTTCACAGACGTGGCCCCTTGAGTGCTGCTTGAGTGCCAGTCCGGCTCTGCCATTTTCAGTAAAATTTGTTCAATATAATACCATAATCTATGCTATATACTGAATAATAACTATTTTATACAACATTAATATTATGTATAACATAGCATAATATTTATGATAACCTTCTTTAACATTATTTATGCTATAACAACTTAAATGAAGCATAAATAACCTAATATATTGTTTACAAAAATTGAAAATGGACGCATGCTCTAAAATATATTTGCATTAGAAGGAGCTGATTACTTAATTATACCTATACATTATCAATATAAATTTTCTTGGAGATAAAAGCCCAAGGCACACGTATAACAATATCCTCATTGTTTCCGTTATAATAGTCACATTTCAATATTTAAACATTCATTGTTAGGTTCATTTTAATTAAAGCTGCATAATATAGAAAAAAAAAAGTAATTTACGCAGCTATAGAGGATTGAGATACAACTTATTTAAATACAGACAACAGATACAAAAGATCTAATTCTAACTTTCTTTCTCGCTTCAATTTAGCGTGTATGAAAAGAAATACCGGGAAATTAAAATGTAATTTTAGGCATGTTTTGAAATAATGGCTTTTTTTTTTTTTTCAGTCGACTCACTGTATCTTCATTTATCAAAAAAATATATTTTAATTTCTCGCTATTTTAACTTCGTTTAGTATAATAATTAAAATTATATACGTTTACAGTTGACCCGCATGGCTGCATGGGTTTTGTGTTACATCATTTAGAATTAAATAATATAATTTCTTAACGATTAACATGCAAAAAGCTGAGAAAGTAGAATAACATGTTTCATGTATAATCATATCCTATTGTTGTCCATGAGTGGCATATTATTTAATGCTATACACGAAGATATTGATGTTATATGGACAATTTGCTATATTAAATCCCTTGACAGCTTACTTTTTTATCATTTAGAATACTAGATTGATAATTACCATACCTTAATATCCATGAATTAGACACCGTTACGTTGATTTTGTATTTATTTTCGTTTTTGCGGTTATATCACGTATCTGACGTCACAATGTACCACCGCCAATCACAGTCACTGCTCTGGTCACGTGATAAATTTAAGCCCCTCCCTCAAGTTCTTTACCCCTATCACGACCCCATCGGTACATTATGACGTCAGATACGTGATATAACCGCAAAAAGGAAAATAAATACAAAATCAACGTGTAGGTGTCTAATTCATGAATATTAAGGTATGTTAATTATCAATCTAGTATTCTAAATGATAAAAAAGTAAGCTGACAAGGGCTTTAAGTATAATGTAACTATCAGTTATAAAAGTATCTACTTTATTTATTTAAGATTTATCGCAGTTATAATAATATAAGAAAAAAATAGCAGACCTAAAAAATAATACAAAATAATTTCAATGTATATTATTTTTATTTTACAAAATAAAAAGGGGAAGAAAACATCAAGTAAATGAAGTTTTTTTTTTTTTTTTTTTTTTTTTTTTTTTTTTTTTTTTTTTTCAGTGCATGCCATAATATATTTTACAGTCTGATGCCGTAAGCTTGCAAGGTACAAAACATGGTATGTTCTTCACAAAGCAAAATCTTCAATGTATTAAAATTTACATAAAACATGTAAGCGGTCGGTGTTTATTTAAATAAAAATCAATTAGCCGGGAGCGAGACATGCAGTTATATTGTATATAGAGAGAAACACAACAATGAGAATTGGGTTGTAATCAAGAATACTTGTATAGTCATTAATTATTATAATTACATTTGGAATCAATTATTGACGTATACAACAGGGATCTCCTCGTATGTAAATTAACGTTGGCTAAATTTGAAAGGAACACCTTCGTTTTATTGACAACATTTGTGAACCCGCCTGCTTGCTGTAGAAGTTGGCAGGAGCGATCTATCCATCAGCACTCTACTAAACATATATCATTAAAGCCATAGACCACATGAAACAACATGTTCTGCTTTTTAATGATTAAACACAAAATGTTATCTCCAAAACTGATGGCAATTTTTACCAGAATTTACATGTGGCCCCACAAGAGAGCGTGAAAATAATGTTAATAAGTATGCTAATCAGGCAAAAATTAGCATGAAAATGGTGTGTGGGTTGCATTGTTGATTGTGTTCTTTAATAGTCAGATAGTTTTCAATATATTTAAGTTTCTTTACCTCTAAATCTTTCTATTATTTGCATTTGTTTTAAGTGTTACTGTATTGAAATGGACAGATCGCTCCTTTTTTTTTTTTTTATTATTATTATTTTTTTTTATAAAGAAACATGAGTTATTCTTTTTGAGTAGAGCTATTATACGTATATAACTTTAAATCTTTTTACATCGGAGGTCTTTCTTTTAATACGTAATTATGGCATACATTAGAGTTGAATTGAAATTATTAACATGATATGTGAGCGAGCAAGCAAGCAAGCAAGAGCATGTTTTTATACTTTGTTCCTCAAAGCAAAATCAAAATTGAGACTCATTAAATAAATTTACCTTATTTGGTGGAGAAATATTTTTAAGGCGATAAAAATTATGTTTACATATTTTGTAAATTTTTTTATTTTTATTAATTTATATAATCACGTGATCCACTTTAGTTTTTATTACAATTTTTTTTAATACTCATATTATATGTGTATTGTATTTTAAATATACAGTTTATATTATGTAGTGTGTATGTATGAACCGAATCTAAATGAAAAATCTGCCGCATACGACATTCTCATAAGCTTTGTCATTTGGATTTGGTACAAACATGATATGTGATTTTTTTTTAATTGACGGCAACTGTAAACGTTGTCTATAGGGTGTGTACGCATGACGTCATTCTGAATGCTTTTCGATGCTCTTCTTGAGCAATGAATAACATTGTTCTGCATAGGAAAACGTAGTTTTTGGCTATTTTCTTTGCAAAATGGGCTATTTTTTGGTCATTATTACTTTTCTTGCATACTTGAAAACCTAATTCAACTTGTAAACAGAATTAATGCTCTCAAAAAAATTGCAAAGTATTTTTAAACTGGCAAAATGAGTCATTTTCCTATACTGGCCTATGTTATTTAGCGCTCACTTATGGCGTCGACTTATAATATATCCTATAATATATATAATACCATCTCATATACAATTCTAAATAAATGATTAAAAATGACCGCAATAATGAACAATGTTCATTTAACCATTAAAAAAATGTAGATTTCTGAAATAGAAATAGGCCAAGTTTGGTGTCAATGGACCATTTCTTCTTTTTCTTTTCATTATTATAATGTTTTTAAGTTCAAGTGGATCATTATAGTGGAGTGGAGTATGGGTTATGTCAACTTTTTTTTCATTCAGTTTATTTGTCCGATAATTTGTTATTTGTCAGAGAATATCCCAAAGATTATTGCCTCTCTCTCTCTCTCTCTCTCTCTCTCTCTCTCTCTCTCATGAGTGGTTTAAACCACTCTACTGTAAGTCCTTAGGAATTAACCGTCGGTTAACCATGGTAATCACAACTAATCAATTATAGTTGCACCACACGTGAGGCAAATCTAACATTTTTATTTTTTATTTATTGTTTCATTACTTTTTATTACTCTAATCTATGGCCCATTATTGACGCCGCGGTAAAACTATTATTACAAAATCAAATTATTAGGAATTTTATTTTACAATACTATGTATGTAAACATATATGTATTTTCAATAGTTGCGTAATGTTTTGAACAAATCTAAAACTTTAAAAAGTAAAAATAATATAGACTGTATTTCAGAAACATACAGAGACAGGGTGAGGTGATATCTAATTATTCTTATTTTACACAAAAACTACTCCACTTACTTCAAACTGTGTTTAATTCCCTATAATTTATAATTCCAAAAGTTTTCTATATACATAATAATAATAATAATAATAATAATAATAATGATTTTATTGAGCAAATAAATACAATACAATATTGCACATAGTCAAAAAAGGTTGCTCAACAGGAGATCAAAAAAGGCAAAGCCCATATTTCCTATGCTATGTATTTTTAATCATGAAAATTTTGTCTACAAAATTTGAACGTCAATATAACTCAAATTTAAAATTAAATAACAATATTTATAGGGTGTATGTGTATGACGTCATACTGAAAGCGCTTCGACGCCATACTGGAGCAAGGAATAACATTGTTCAGCATAGGAGATAAACTCGTTGTTGGCTATTTTCATTAGAAAATTAGTTTGATTATTTTTATTTTTCTTACATTATACTCTTGATAAATTTATTCAACCAATCAACAGCATTAATGTTCTTATAAATATTACTATAGTATTTTTAAACTATCAAAATAAGCCGCTTACGCATAGCATCAACTTTAACATGAATGCATGGCATACACCCTCTATACACGGAAGCTATAAATTACGTAATTTATGCTGCATTTATATCATTATAGCATAAATGATTATAAATATTATAAAACAACATAAATAATTATGCTGTACAACGTTATTATGTTATTATGCAGTACAGCACAGATTATGCTATATTGAAGAAATTGTGCTGAAAATGAGCTAGCATAATTATTATTACGCGTTTATTTTTTTCGGTGTATATATATACAATTTACTGCTCGATTGTTTTAGTTTATTTTTGTTTATATAGCATGTGAATATGATACTATGATAGGCACAGTGACTATCACTATGATGATTAAGAAACGTTTCAGTTATGGTCAATAAATAATTATTTAATTTTAATTTGAAAACTTATAGACATGCTTTTATTTATGCTTACAAATATAAAAACTATATAACTATTCTATAATTTTACTAAATTGATTCTTTCATGTAAGAAAACACAAAATTATTAATAAATGATAACATAAAGTTTTATGAGATAATACTAGTTATTTGGCAACTATCTTATTTATATAAATTATTATGTATGTATGTATGTCTCTGCGGCAAATCACAGTTTCTACACTTTCCAGTAACGTTGAGTGGAGTTTGTGCATTTTACATAATTTTCACGAATGGAGTATTTGCAGAATCCGCACTACAGCCGCGGTGCGTGCAGTATTGGCAAATGTTTTATTTCATGCGAGTGAAAAAACGACACTTTCGCGATTCTTCGCATGTCTAAGTTATCATTTGTTTATACTTCTTTTGTAAAGTTTTATGTATTATAGATATACTATATACTCCCTGTAATATTTTTTGCATTGCAATGTTATAGATTAATCGGCAATTTTACAACAATATATAGTTAACAAAATCTACGTACTGTACATTTTTTGTTTATAAAAATAAAAAATTTATGCACAATTACAAATATACTCAAAACATTCCGTGCCAAGGTTTTCTCTTTATTTTTAATTTTTTACGTTTGGTACAAAAAAAAAATGTAAGATATTGAATAGTTTATTATTTTGAACACACTTTGAGATGTGTAGTTTATTTATTAAACAGTAGTTACTCCACTCAACTGAAATAAATATATAAAAATGAACATAATATGCTCTACTGTGCAGATTGTGAAACGTGTGAAAAAAAGTGTATACGTAAAAACTCCGATTTGCAGCGAAGGTCTCAAAATATATTTTTATTATATATCTCAAACAATTCTCACATCTTTAGCAACCAATTTATTATAAATAACAATTGAACCGTAGGTCATCAAATATTGCACAATTTCACCATTCAATATTTTTAAATCAAATTTTATGTTCTATTGTGATATTAGTGCCCAGTATTAAAGAAATTATTTGTTAATATTTTTTTTTCCCAAGGAGTTTAATATTTCAACTCAAATACATAAAACTTTAGAAATTAATTTATTGATTGTTACAAAATAAATAATAATTGACGGATTTTTGTTTAAACGATGAAAAAAATCATGTATATGAATAAATACGGTAAACACAGGAAGTTGGATCATATTATATAACATTGTTAATTTCTTACATTATTTTCAACACATTGTAGACCTTATGTATTTACCTCTTGTTCAATTAAACTGGTGCTCAATATACGTGTGGTCCTCACTTGACCTCTAGATAACTCTAATGACCTCTAATTCGGAGAACAATAGACAATAAAAAGATCACATGGTCAAGTAAATAATAACTTTATTTTAAATATTATAAAAAAAATTTGTAAACGATGCCTGAAGCAATAATCTATCTTTTCACTTTTGAATTACGGACCTCTATTTTTTATTTCTATTTTATTTTCATGTATCTTTATATTTGTATAACAAAAAGCCCACGAGATTACTTTTCTTTGAATACAGCAATTTCAGTGTTTATATAATAATAAAATTTTATTTTCGTTTTTTTCGTTTTTTTTTTTTTTTTTTGTACATTTAAAGGAATAAACAAGAGAAAAACATAAGCATTTTTATTACAAAACACTTCATGGTATTTAAATAAATAACTTTAGTTTGTACCAAACCCCAACAGTAGCCCCGTAGCAATGATCAGAAATTATGCAACCCGCACAACATTTTCTTACTAATTTTTGCATGTTTCTGATGTCATAAACATGAATTTTCACGCAAATTGCATACTTTACAGTTTTTTCACGCTCTCTCGTGGGGTTACATTAACATTCTGGTAAAAATTGTCATCAGTTTTGAAGATCCCATTTTGTGTTTATTCATAAAAAAAAGTACATGTTGTTTTATGTGGTCTATGGCTTTAAGGATAAAATTTAGGTTTGCAATTCGTGTTATGGATCTCGGAATCTTATACAGTACATATAAGGCATTAGGAAACCGTCCTTAAGTCAAAATTGATAAAAATGTGCTATACGAGGTTCTCGCTAGAAACCAACGATATCAATACACAGCGGTTATGTCATTAATGGTTTTCAACCAGTGTTAATATAATATATATATATATATATATATATATATATATATATATATATATATATATATATATATATATATATATATATATATATATATATATATATATATATCCGTTAATATATTTTTATTGTCTTTAAATACGCAAAGTTGTGTGTAATATTTCTCATTTAAATTTTTCTGCCCTCAGTAATTTTCTCATAATGCTAGAATCATGGTCTTAAATTGTTATATAAAAGTAGGGTAATTTTCCCTGATCACCTGTTATTGGCTAATATGCTCCTATTGTTGGCTTCATCTATCAGGAGTTTCTAATTAAATACACCAATTGTGATAATATGTCCCAACATTCAAAAACTCACGCTATATTTACAATATATTATTCTAATAAGAGAAATATATTATGTGCTGTATTTGAATGGTAAAATATATCATCACAATCGCAAGTACTATATAAACAACCAAGCTTTATTTTATAACATTCAAATAGTGGCGTCTAATTTTTCAATGGAGGTTATCGGTTTAAAAAATTCATAAAAATTTTCTATGGCTTAAAACACATAAAAGTATTTCTCATTAAAATTTCTCCGAAATCAGCGGAGTAGATTTTTTCAAAAATCACAAAAAACGTGCTTTTCTCCATAAGCGTAATGTTAAATTAGGGGACCCTTGGCTTTCCCCGCGTCACCCCGCGCGCTAAACCGATAACCACCATTGTATTTTTATAAGAAAAAACTCGTATGGAGTTTAATTGACATTCCGTTTATTTTTGATCGAATGTACAGACACTGTGATGTAATATTTTACTTTGTTGAATTATAGTAAAACGTGTTTGTATAGTAAAGTACAATTAATGTATATATCAATGTGTTTCTTATTTATACTTATTTGCTTTGTCATAAAGTATAATACAAGTGAACATGATTTGCTACATTTTATTTTATTCTAAAAATAGCTAAAAGTTTAAAAATAAACTTCAATTCCTTTCTAATTGCTTTATTTGGCTCTAAAATTAGATCTGCATTTAATAATAATATTTTTTTTGATATACAAAGGCGTTTCCAATTGCAAGTCACAGTGTCTGCTATCTTGACACAACAATGCATGTGCCGTGATTGTTGCCTCTCAATGCAAGCTACCATGTGAACGTGAATGACTTTTGATCATAAGTCTGATCTTATTAAATAAATAAATAATAAATTGAAAGTTTTTATAAAAATAATAAACAATAAAAAATTAATATAAAAACATTTTATTAAATATAAAAGTATTAACAACTATAATTAAGTGTATAAAAATGAAGTTTCCTTGCGGGCAAAGTAAGTTTAATGAAGGTGTTTGTATGCAACAGAGCTAGAGCAAGATTATAATTATGTGATCGAGGAACAAAGAACGTTGATTACTGCCACCACCACTGGATGCTTATTAAAATAAACACAAAGTAAAAAATAAAAAATGTATTGAGAAAAATTTAAACTAAATATTCTTATTCATCATTATACAAGATCAATTTTATACTACGGTATATAGAATAAAAAAAAAAATGTTAAAGTAACTTATGAAACAAAAACTGGAATACAAAAATCAAATAAATTTATATTTTCCAGAATATACAATATAAAACTACGTATATTAGGCCCCTGCATGAAAAAACATTCAATATTAAAAATAATGATATGAAAATACATGAAAATGCATGAAAAAACATTCAATATTAAAAATAATGATATGAAAATACATGAAAATGCATGAAAATACATTCAATATTAAAAATATTGATAACTTAAATCTGTATTGAGAGAAATCTTAATTAAAAAAAATAATAAGTACAATGTTTGCCACTTTTTCTCAAATGAAAGTGATTGTATAGTAAAATGAAAAAGATATGATATGTTTTTTTATGTAAAGCTAATCCGTTATTATATAATTATATATGTATATATTATATTTTTTCTCATTTTTTTTTAGTAAATTTTTGTGTAATTGGCCTATAATTTATTAAGGTTTTATTATGTTAAGATTTAGCTTTAAATTATAATTTTAAGTTTTAGTTATGAATAAATATTGACTTTATCATGCATTTACGCCACTGATTGTAACAAAAATATATAGAATCTTCCGTCCCAGTAGACAATGCAGGGGACATCAGATAATTCAATAAAAAATAGGAAGAAAATCGAATAAATTGAGATAAAAATACAAAAATTGGACCAGAAAATTCCCTTGAATTTAGAGTTTTTTAAATCTATTTTGAGCATTCATAGAGTGGGTAGGGGGTCCGCAAAAGTTAAAAAACCTTTATGACATTCTGAGAGCCACATAAAAAAGGTGGTTAAATTAAAATATACGATGGTGAAATGATTTTTGAAAAAGTCGAGGACTGAAGTATAGAATACAGATTGGGAAAAAAAAAAAAAAAAAAAAAAAAAAAAAAAAAAAAAAAACATCAAAGCAGAATTTAGTAGTAGATAAAAAGTAAAATATTTATTGGAATTTTGATGACAAAGTCTAAATTACTTTTATTATTACTATTATTAAAAGATGCGTAGCTGAAATAATAATAAAAATGTTAAATTATAATATTAAATTGTTGTTTTAATGAAATGCGAAAGTTAATTGAGTCCAAACAAAATTATAACAAAACATTTAACAAAGTAATTAACTTTTGTATTAAATAAGTTTGATATAAAGAAGTTTTAGTAACATTAGACGATGACTGGGAGAAATTGCAAGTGTTGTTGTTGTAATTAGAAATCAAGCTCTCGTTGTCACAATATCTCATAGCCTGTCCATCATCAGTGGTAATCAATTGCTTATATTTATTTAATATGTTGTATTTACATTATGTGGACGTGAATTTGATATACATTGATGGGAAAGCAGACACTTTACTAAAACTACAATACTGACTGTTTATGTTTACTCAAAATGCGGAAAAGGAAGTGACCTGAAAAGGAAACCACGTGACGGTAAAAGTGGGAGAAAAGTTGGTGCCAGCAGCAAGCTAGGCCTGAGCTACCTCCCACTTTTACCGTCACGTGGTTTCCTTTTCCGGCCACTTACTTTTCTGCATTTTGAGTAAACATGAACAATCACTAACACGAACAAAAATAACTACGTAATAATTATGCTAGTTCATTTTTAGCACAATTTGTGCTGTATTGCATAATAATTAATATGTTATACAAAGCATAAATGTTATGTTGTAAAATATCATTATTTATGTCGTTCAAACTTAGCATGATTTATTTTATGCAATAGCAATAATGATATAAATGCAGCTTTTTCTTTCCTTGTACCCAACACCCAACGCTACTGTTGGTAAAATATTTTGCTTTGCCTGAAATTATTATTATTATTAGCATTATATTGACAAAGAGAAAGTCATTTTGAGATTACAATTTAATTTTGCATGTGTGGTAGCGTCAATGTGTCACCAGTCATGACGAACAAAGTATTGAATGATAATATAAAAATGGTGAAAGAAGAAATATAATATAGTTTTGTGTATTTGTTCTGGATTTTCACAAGAAATAGTGACGTCATTTTCCGTCTTGAAAATACTTGGAGTGTATTTTTACATTATATTTGTGTGATTTTCATAAGTATGAATTGTGAGTTTCAGTAAAAGTGTCTATTTCTCATAGATTTAAAATTAAAAAAATTGAAAAAAAAAAAAATCCCTGTTGATGACGATGATGTTTACCTGCCACGTGACTTGACGACCACGTGACTTGATGATCACGTGACTGCATATGTACCGCCACACGGAGATCATCTGTGAAATGATCGTGCTGAGCAAAACAAATTATATTCAATTAATTAGAGTACATTTTCACGCTTCACATTAGAGATTTCTTCTCTCTCTCTCTCTCTCTCTCTCAAACGGTGTTAAAGAATCACTGCTTGCTTGCAAAGT
Source organism: Ecdyonurus torrentis (assembly GCA_949318235.1). Classification (NCBI taxonomy): domain Eukaryota; kingdom Metazoa; phylum Arthropoda; class Insecta; order Ephemeroptera; family Heptageniidae; genus Ecdyonurus; species Ecdyonurus torrentis. The sequence goes on from OX439130.1 coordinate 563,954, forward strand.
CGGTGTGTGACCTCTCCTTCTCTCTCTCTCTCTCTCTCTCTCTCTCTCTCTCTCTCTTGTCTCGCTTGCGGAAAAGTTATTGAAAGCTACACAATGGGGCACCAGTATTGAATTAGACTTTTTTCTCTCGTATTATTATTTTTCTACATCAGATGTCAAATTCATCACATATTTGTCAAAATATTTAAATTTTCTATAGTATGTATTTTTTTATACGTATATATATAAAAATCACATTTAAATAAAAATGCACAATATTTAAAAGAAATGAATCGATTGTTTATCTTTAAAAAATTAACATTTTATTTAATTTTTTATTGTTTAAGTTTTTTTATTGCAATGAAAATAATTGAAGTAGATAAAATGATAATCAATCACAACTCATACTCAGCCAAATGGAAAATTAGAATATAATTTATATTTTTCTTCTCACTTTATAGTTATTTAATTGAGACATTAAATAGTTTGTGTCACGCACGGCGGCGCATGTAAATTACATTAATCAGCAGTTCAGTAAATTGCAGTTTTAACGATTGTTTTCTCTTGCACGGCTGGACAAAGTATAGAGCCGCCACGTGATTGTGTTGCACATCTCACATAATGTATACCTCAAGTCTCTCTCTCTCTCTCTCTCTCTCTCTCTCTCTCTCTCTCTCTCTCTCTCTCTCTCTCTCTCTCATACACAGATCTGATGCAGGTGCTCCAAAAACAATATTTAGAAATTATGATTAACATAAACAAACAAAACTTGACGTAATTAACAATTGCCCGAGGCTCAAGTTCGATATTTCCGATGTTTACGTAACAACGAGAACAATGCACGTAAGTGACGTCATATAGTGATGGGATGATAACCTGCGCTGCTGCTGCACCCACGACTGCAGCGTGACTGACTTGTGATTGAGATAACAATTAACATCTGCGTGCTCAGCTCATCTTAGTACTGAAATAAAAAAACATATTTCAGATTGACGGTATAACTTAATTGTAATTAACAAGACATATACGCTTGACTGGTTCAATAAGACTCGTTTGTTGTTGTTGTTGTTGTTGTTGTTGTTGTTGTTGTTGTTGTTGTTGTTGTTGTTGTTGTTGTTGTTGTTGTTGTTGTTGTTGTTGTTGTTGTTGTTGTTGTTGTTGTTGTTGTTGTTGTTGTTGTTGTTGTTGTTGTTGTTGTTGTTGTTGTTGTTGTTGTTGTTGTTGTTGTTGTTGTTGTTGTTGTTGTTGTTGTTGTTGTTGTTGTTGTTGTTGTTGTTGTTGTTGTTGTTGTTGTTGTTGTTGTTGTTGTTGTTGTTGTTGTTGTTGTTGTTGTTGTTGTTGTTGTTGTTGTTGTTGTTGTTGTTGTTGTTGTTGTTGTTGTTGTTGTTGTTGTTGTTGTTGTTGTTGTTGTTGACTTGTTGTTGTTGTTGTTGTTGTTGTCACCTTTTGCGAGTAGACGACTTTGTGTTCCTCTTCCAAATCAAATCATCATATACATACTTTCTTTTTTGAGGAATAAAGTATGTATACGAAAATAACATACAATAAAGTAATTTATTCTTTATTAAATTTTATTATAGCATAAATTATGCTAAATTAGAACAACAGATAATTATGCTGAACAATATGATATTTAATCTATATAAAATAATTATTATGCAATATAGCATAAATTATGCCATATTGAACATATTTTGCTAAAAATGAGCTAGCATAATTAATAAAGTATTTATTTTTGTCCATGAAGTTTTTTTTTTTTTTTTTTTTTCCTCTCATTCTTTTTTTTTTTATATTGAATACAGTAACACAAAGTCCTCTGCCTCTGCCAGTAATTTGTTAACATATTGTTGGGCTCTGAGTTTGTTTATTTTCTCACTGATCCCTCTTTCTTAACATCTTGTATAGAAGTCTCTAATTCCAATTCAAAATAGTTCTTTATTGAGCAACAGAGCAAGTCCATATACACACTGAATATAGTATAAAAAACAAACATAAAAACATAAGAAAGGAAAACAAATAGTATCAATATATTAACATTTAATAGTTATATATAGTCACGTACATAAACATACACCTCCTAAATCTAACTGCTACGTGTATGATAACTCATTTGCCGTTAAAGGATCTAAGTTGTGGAATAATTTAACAGATAGTTTCTATAATATTGAATCTAAAAAAGTATTTAAAAATAAAGTATCTTGTCTATTTTTTAATAAACAATGAAGGTTGTAAAAGTTAATTTTTATTGTGATTTGTTATTTTAATACATACTTAATTTGTAATTCTATTTGCTCTTCTCTATTTATCGTTGATGAAGCATTGTGTTCAGGAATCGTCGGATTGGCAGGGGGGGTTCTTGGGACTGACCTTCGAGGATTATCGTGCGCCCGCTCCCGTTTCGAATTGCTGCATATGCAGTAAGTCGAAGCGGGAGCGGGTGCGGGGGGTTTCCGTCGGGGGTTGGTTCCGGGGGTGTTCTTCCTTGTCAGTCGGTGGATTTGGGACACATGTTTATGGATAAAAATTTAGAACTCCCACATTAACAAAATGTTGCATTAAAATGCTGATATCGCTATTAGTTAAAAATAGCAATCAATGACACTATAATTTTGTTTATTGATTAAGTCTGAATAAAAGAATTAAAGACTCAATAATTGTCTAAATATCCGTTTTGAGTATGTAAAAGATATTTTGATTAGTATTATTTTAAATATAAAATACATGTCAGTAAAAAGTGTTTATCATAATTGTATAAGAATAAGTAAATAAGAAATATATATTATGCTCTTTATCATGTTTTATCACTATAGTGAAATAATATTATATAATATGTTTATGTATGCTATGATTTTGTTGTAAAAATTAAATACTCTGACGATAATATTTATGTCAAGAATAAGTCAGAGGACCATGTAAGTGGGTATGTACCCTTTTTGGCCTCGTAATAAAAACCATTTATTATTATTATTATTATTATTATTACATATATACACATAATAGAATAAGATGACTGAAAAATCAAGTTAGTGAAATAGCACTAAAATAGCGCATGATTTCGATTGTGCCTAAATATATAATATCCATACACTAACAAAAATAAATACGTAATAATTATGCTAGCTCATTTTTCAGCACAATTTATCCAATACAGCATAATTTATGCTATACTGCATAATAATTATGTTATATAGCATAAATATTATATTATACAGCATAATTATTTATGTTGTTTTAATTTAGTATAATTAATGCTATAATGACATAAATGCAGCATAAATTACGTAATTTATTATTGCTATGTAAGAAGACATTGTTATCCCGCATAAGGAAATGCAGTAAAATTTGTCAAGCATACAATAAAATTAAATAATTGAGATAAAAATGAGATGATTTCTTCAAATTTTTAACTTTTATCTATAGGGTGTATGCGGATGACGTCATATTTATTGCGCTTGGAGGCCATACTGGAGTAGTGCATAACATTGCTCAGCATAGGACAAACTTCATTTAAGTCAATTTTCTTTAGGAAATTGGTTAATTTTTTGTTGTTGTTATTTTTCTCACATACTTGAGATACTAATTCAACATATTTACAGCATCAATGCTCTCAAAAATATTGCTTAGTATTTTTAAATTGTCAAAAATGATTTTTTTTTTCCTATGCCACCCATGTTATTGAGTTATCCAACATGGCGTCGACTTTAACATGAATGCATAGACCCTATAAGAAGTATTAATTTAAAGTATTGATACAAGAGAAAAAGTATCATTGTGATTGAATTACGAGAATTGTAAGCATAATAAAGAAGTGTAGGCGAACCAATGTACAGTACATATTAAATAAGAGCAGCAACTCTCAATCTTTATAGCGTTCTCAATTCAAGTCTTAAAGCAACCTTGAGCAGCAAAGAAAATTACTGCAACTTTGGAAACTAATTATACACCAACTGATATTAAAATTTATTAGGTTAAAATTTTTGTATACTTATTGTATTGTGTTGTAATAATGATAACCCGTCAGCCTTGCACCTGTTTTATATATTTATGAATATTTAATAAGAAACACTTATCATTATTGACTTTAAAATTATTATCCACCGATATTGTTTCAATTTAACTATATAACTATAAGAATATTTTCTTAACTATTATAATAACCTACCTAACATTTTGTTTTATTATGTTCTACATAAAAATATACAAGTTTTGATTTTATATCAACTTTTTTTATTTTCTTTATTACTTTTTTTTTCTATTTTTTTAAGAAAATTATTTTCACATTTCCTATAAGTAAAGATTTAAACAGTTTGCCAATACTTGTAAATACCATTCCAGGTAGTGCCCAATTAAAATTGCATATAGGGCTTGCAAAAATTATATACGTAAAATTTACTTTAAAAAATATAGATTAGATATGTATTAATAGCAGTAACAGTAAAATATAGCAATATAACAAATTACAACAACAACAACAACAACAACAACAACAACAACAACAACAACAACAGCAACTTTAAACTTCAATATTAGAAAACCGAGCTCTTATTCAAATAAAACACTGACGAAAATAAATGAACGTAACAATAATACAAACTTAATATCAGCAACATTTATTAAATAAATTAAATTACATTATTAAATTATAAATAAAATTTATTTATAATACCATCAGAATTTACTCTATATTGCTATAATAATTATCCTATACAGCAAAACAGTTATGTTGTACCGCATTATCCCGAGAAACAAACAATAATAAGGTCTCATTTTGAGACAACGACCTTAGCTGATAAATTAATTAGTATTATGACTGCAGGATGAAAGAAATTAACAATTTAAATATACGTTTCTAATATATTTCCAACCCCATTCATTCTGTTCCAATAAATTTGTTTATTTTAGTAAAGTCATTTCAAAATAGCAACATTTTGCTTAAGTATATCACTTCAACATAAATTACGGATCTTATTATAATTATTTTTCCATGAAGAAATTTGGTCGACTAAATTTTTGTTACAAGATATAGGATTCAGGATTCGAGTTTGCGTCAACAATGATGGTCTGTCTATTCATTTATATTATCAAAGAATTAGGATTGAAAAAAATAATTGTGAATGGAAGAAAAAAAAATCATAAATAAGCCCAAATTATAGGAGAAGAGATGAATATAAAAATCATGCAAATTGATTCATAAAAATTAATGAGAAATCGATCATAAATTTGTCAATATTTAAAACTTGTTTCTTAAGTAGAGCGAAGATCTGAGGTTTTGTATTGATGTGATTAAAGCATAATCGTTTATCGGAACTTTTTTTTTTTTTCAGATCAATAAAATTTTATTGGATTCTTTGAAGTTGCCGCTACCGCGTAACTTTAGTGGGTGGATCCATACAGTGTCAGGAAAAAAACTGGAAATTATAATTTCTAAACATCAACTGCGAGCTCATTTAAACTTATTAAAAATATACATAATACAGTTTGAAAGATTAAATATTAAATAATTTAATATTAATTATTTATATATTTTATTTGATACAGCTCCGGGAATTTAGAAATACATAAATATAATATTGATTGCTTATTTTATTTAAATTATAATTTATTTTTTTTTTATTCGTCTTATTCTATTATATAATACAAAAGTTACAGAACGGCTTTAGTTATCGTTACTAGTTTAGCTTACGCTTTGCCGCCATGTTGAAGCAAAAAATGCATTGATTTATAATATAGGAGGATTATTGTATAATATTTTATCTACATTAACAGAAACTATTGACTGATAAAGGAAAAACTGTTTTGAGGCCGACTACATATAAGCGATTTCGCTCACATTCGCTTCCGTTTCGACGTACTGCGTATGCGTAGTAAGAAGAAACGGAAGCGGATGTGACCGAAATCACTTAAAGTCGGCCTCAAAACAGTTGTTCCTTTATTAGTCAATATAGCTATTTTTAAACTGTTGGTGAGTTTAAATTAACATGTTAAACGAGTGTTAAAAAAAATACATTTATTAAAAATGGACATGTCTTATTTTGCAAGGTGTATTAATCTTACTTACACTTACTAGCCAATCTCAGGTGACGTGTGAAAATTTAAAATAGTCCTCTTTACATTTCCTGAGCATGCAGAGCCACGTTTTTAACGTTTTGTGAGGAAAATACTGCAACAAAGCTTTGAAAATTTAAAACAGTCATACAAAACATAATTTTACGTGTTTTAAGCTAATAAAAATTTCGAAAGAATTTTTTTCACTTGTCATTGAATGATGCGTTAATAACAAAATAAATGTCTTAAAATTATGTACTGAAACTAAATTATGTTTAAATTTTTAATTACATTCATAACAATAAGTCTCAGTTGATTAAGTGACGACATGAAAGATATGGTGCGCGCGCACACACTGCCTGTGGGTTGGACTTGCTGAGTCGCCGCGTAGTCGTTAATAACGAAATAACGACGTCGTTAAATTTTATGTTAACTTCACAAAACAAATAATTTCAATACTTTACACCTCTGACCTTAACTTTTCTTTAATTAGTATAAATCAATTTGGACACATGTTAGATGTAGACCTTAGAGGTCACATTTAACTTTATGAAGAATGTTTATATACAAAGTAAAAAGTAGTGAAATGGTTTCTGGATTTATGTCCGTTAAATACTGTGAACCTGCACATGTTTTAGCAATTTTACTTTTACTTTTTACGGTAGAAAAAAATCGGTTGTTATATTTTATGTTTTCTCTCTCTCTCTCTCTCTCTCTCTCTCTCTCTCTCTCTCTCTCTCTCTCTCTCTCTCTCTCTCTTCGGTCAACCCACAACCATAATAACGAATTGATAATTTACAAAAATGGTTTCAAAAAGTCCCCGATTATAGTGTCGATCATATGGGTTATATTGGCGTGGGTTAATCAAAAACAACATACCAATGTTTAATTATAATCTCTCTCTCTCTCTCTCTCTCTCTTTCCCTCTTGAATTTTTCTTCCTTTGAGTGACCGTGAGCATCCTCGAATGCTATTATGCAGTTTCTCTTCAGCGTAGTGAAAATTTACATATCGCCGATGACTCGGTACTTTGACCTTATTGCTTTGTTATAAGGTCTCCGAAGTAATGACAGTTTCGCTTCTCGTAGACAAAATAATAGTGGCTATAAGTTTCAAACTAATCGACACCTAAAAATATATGATTCTGTTAAGTTATTTTGAAAATGCAAACCATTTTTGTGATTGTCACTTTTTTATTGCAATACTAGAAGAAACGCCGGGTCAGGCAGTGGCTGCTCACTTTTGAGAGTGCATTATCATCCAAAACTTCGTTCTATTGGTCTAACGAAGTAGTGATCACTCGGTTTAAAAAAAAACAAAACATTCTTTACACCAAAGCAGATTTTTTTTTAATATTTTAACGTGTTAGCGCCTTCTTTAGAAGTGAATGACCACTGAGCCAACATTAATTACCCGATTGTGTAGTATACAGCCAACCACATGAACATGGTAAAATGCAATATGATCACAGTACCGGATTACTGTCGATATATGGAGATTACAAGCAAAGTACTAATACATATATTTACATCATACTACAAGTCATTGCAAAGTTGCCCTTAGCGTTAATTTAGAAGAAAAAAAAACATAACAATATTTTTTTCTGGACATAAATAAAAGTATAATGATGCAGATAAAATTTAATGTTGATTAGTGTGAAGAAACATCGAAGTGATTTCAATTTCACGCCGCTGCTCTCCGCTCTACTCTCAACTCACTATAGCTGGCTGGCTCAGTTATTAACTCCCACATTTCTATACCATACGTAACATAATATTCCAACAATTAAGTTTCCCACGATAATTTATCGATCTGAGGTACAAATGCAGGTGTTATATTATATTTGGAATACGTGGTTTGTCTCACATACATTCTCTACTCTATATTTAGAAAACACCCATGCATATACACACCACGCATAAATACGCATATATATAGCAATTAGATTTTATCTATCGATTGATTTTTTTTTTAAAGATATGGTGACCCTGACATAACAACAGACTTCAAAATAGCCTTATTATAGCTAATTAGTGTTTTAATAATATGAAATAAATATAAATCAATTTTATCGCAAATATTTTATAAGATTTATGCCAAATAAAAAGTTTTATGTATATTTGTGATACAAAGTATCGATTCTACCTTGAACATAATGAATACTCACAATATACTAATGATTTTGCATGGGTCAATGGGTTGATACAATCCATATTTAAAGCCATAGACCACATAAAACAACATGTGCTTTTTAATGAATTAACACGAAATGGGATCTTCAAAACTGATTACCAGAATGTTAATGTAGCCCCACGAGAGAGCGTGAAAATACTGTACAGTATGCAATTTGCGTGAAAATTCATGTTTATGACGTTAGAAACATGCAAAAATTAGTATAATTTAATGCACATTTTTTTGTGGGCAAAAAAAAAAAAAAAAAAAAAAGTTTGCGAACAACACTGACCTCTTATGTTTACTCAAAATGCGGAAAAGAAAGTGACCGGAAGAGGAAACCACGTGATGGTAAAAGTGGGAGGTATCTCCAGGTAACTCACGGCTAGCTTGCTGCTGGCACCAACTTTTCTCCCACTTTTACCGTCACATGGTTTCCTTTTTCGGCACTTCCTTTTCCGTTCTTTAGAGTAAACAGACGCACTCACTATTATGATAAAAACTAGCTCTGAATTTCAAAAGTAAAACATTTTATTTTATTACACATAACAGTGCGTACAGTATCGCAGTCTGCAGAGACTTTAATTCCTGCAATTCAAATAGCGACCCGCCGCGTGCATTTCTTAGCTAAATCAAAATTGAGAGATATGTAAACGTGGGCTTATATATATAAAACTGATAATTGCATTGCCAGCGGCTGCAATTAATTAATATCATTTAGTCTCGCAATCACTCATTAACACCAATATATCTGCATTTAAAATTAATTTTTTATATATATACCTGAAAATATTAAAGGTAATAAAATAATTGACCAATAATTAATATTAAAAAAAAAAGTTTTCATATTTTATCATAAAATAATAATAAATTTTTAGTAAAATGACTTACATTAAAAATATTTGGAAATTATTGACAAAATCGATTATCGGTCAATAAATCAGACCGACCGACACCTCTCATCAATATAACTCTACTCGGGATGAAAACCAGGTGTGTATGTTAAGAGGTGAAATCGATTTCCAATGATAATTTTGTAGCAACTCTATGGTAATTTAATTACTCATTTTAACATTCAAATTATTTTAATATATTTAAATATAAACAGCTCTAAGCCTTGTTCTTAGGTATGAAAAGTTTCACCTTTCTTGCCAATACTCGTTGTGCAGCACGGTGCCGGGTTGTATACCACACCATATTTATGTAACAAAAAACTAATGACCTTTTTGGCTTATTAATGAGGGAGAAGTTTGCATGTTAAATCTATTTTTTATGCATTTTTATAAGATGTTTTAAAATTTTTATTTAAATTTTTTAAGATTAGCGTATACGAAAATTTTAATGTCAGTTGAAGACGTTTTGATTATTTATTTCTACCAAATTACATGCTGTAGTGTTTATGAAAATATTCATCACTTATCAAAATAGAGATATAAAGCAAATAGTAAGTAATGGTCTGCATGTTCACAATGGCTGTTACACGCGGTGATGTTTCACCAATCACAAGCACTGGTGAACGGCGGAGGACCACTAATTTTTATATTCTTAAAAATTACGGGACCATTGCCTTCAACCTTTCGTTATTGCCACCTACAAAAATTGCTCCGTTTCTACCGTGGGATAGAATCTACCCCAGCAATATTATAGGTATAAGGCAAATATTTTGGCCTCACTATAATTATATTTCTCTTTTTAGTACTAAAATGTCCTCCTCCTCAATGTAGGCAAGTAGACAGAAGTACAGGGTACTGAGAAATTTATTTCAACATTTTTTTAGGTTTTTAATTTTGTTGGGGTACGAAATATCTCATGGCATTAACGAAGGGTTAAGTAATTTTGGGGAAAAGGTTACTGGATTTAGAACCGAGTAATATACAGTACAGTAGGATTTTTTTAAAATGGGACAAAAGGTTTTTGCCGAATATGCCGCGCGAATGAAATCGCTAGAAAATAATTGTCACAACAACAGTTAGGTGTGTCTACTGCTGTATTTCTCCGCCTTCCTGTATGATTGGTATAAAAATTATTATACTATGTGAGCACCAAAATTTGCTTGCCTACTTGACCAGCCGTCTGGTGCACGCTAGCGCACACCTTTGTCTCTCTCTCTCTCTCTCTCTCTCTCTCTCTCCTCTCTCTCTCTCTCTCTCTCTCTCTCTCTCTCTCTCTCTCTCTCTCTCTCTCTCTCTCTCTCTCTCTCTCTCTCTCTCTCTCTCTCTCTCTCTCTCTCTCTCTCTCTCTCTCTCTCTCTCTCTCTCTCTCTCTCTCTCTCTCTATCTCTCTCTGCTGTCATTGCATGATATTTTTCTCGAGACAGGATAAGAGAGAGAGAGAAAGAAAAAAAAACAATTACTAAAATTTGACAACCATAAACTATATAATCAATTTCAACATAAATAAACAGTAATAATAAAATGAGAGAGAGAGAGAGAAATGAAGGTGATAGTTTGCTGTCTAGTTTGTTTTTGCATGATACTCACACAGGAAGTGAGACAGTAGCAGAGAGAGAGAGATGCACCAGTCGGCTGGTCAAGCAAGCAAGCATAAATATTTTGGTGCTCACATATACGAGTGATGTAAGAAGGCGGAGAAATGCAGCAGTAGACACACCTAACTGTTGTTGTGACAATTATTTTCTAGCGATTTCATTCGTGCGGCATATTCGGCAAAATCCTTTTGTCCCATTTAAAAAAAATCCTACTGTACATAACATTTGTACATGTTTTAAGCTAATATATTAATAATAAAAAAATGCATATAAGGTAAAATTTTAATAATTCAATAGAGCTAACATGCATACAAATTTCTTGAACATTGCAACAATTGTATACCGTGTGCAATAATTATGCTAGCTCATTTTCGCCAAAACTTGTTCAATACAGCATAAGTTATGCTATACTGCATAATAATTATGTTACATATCACAAATATTATGTTATATCAAAATTATTTATGTTGCTCTAATTTAGCAAAATTGATACTATAATAACATAAATGCAGCATAAATTACGTAATTTATTCTTTTCGTGTAATAAATTTGAAAAGTTTAAAAAGTTAATGTAGAAAGTTCAATGAAATTTATTGTCACAAACTTGTATTTAAAACACAATTAAAACATTATATTTACTAAGTAATCACCAAGACTACAAAATAAATTTCAATATATTTGTGAACAAACGTTTGTTTCTCACTATACCAGCGATAAACATAACTCTACAAAGTGAAGCTATACAACAGTCTTCTATACGTACAATAAATTTCAATGTTATCACTTTGAATAGAGCGGCTTCTGAAGTCGAATTTATTGACGTTCTTAACATGAGATGTCTTTTCTCTCATTTGACTTGAAATCTTTATTGAAGCTACTCTACTGGCTTTGTCTAAATTATGTTCTCGTTTGTAATTTAAAATATGTATTTATATATCTCTAACTAAATTTAAATGTAAGCTTTTGAATTTAAAATACGACATTTTAGATGTGTAATAAAATTTAATTGATAATTTAATTTAAATAAAAATAGAGAGAGAGAGAGAGAGAGAGAGAGAGAGAGAGAGAGAGAGAGATGCGGTTGACTGAGCAAAGAAAAAAAATCATTATGCTGCTAAAAGGACATAATTTTTATTTTCATTCAAACAATTAAAAGATCACATAAAATTTAAACTACATTCTTGAATTAAGTTGCTTTTTCTATATTTGTAGAATTAAAACAGAGATGTTCAAATGTTTCTCATTCATAAAGTATTATACCGTTCCTATTACAATTCAAAGTATATACATGTACAATAAATAATTATATACGTAAATTATAGTGTAGTATATATTAGAGTTATTATTATTATATTTTACCATATCATTATTAAAAACTGAAATTACATAAATATTTTTGCTATGGAACATAATTATCATATTATAGCATAAATTATATTGTTGTATGAAAAATGTTGCTCGCATTTTTAATCGTGAAATTATGCTTAATGACTAAATAAAACAGTGTGAAGAGAGAGAGAGAGAGAGAGAGAGAGAGAGAGAGAGAGAGAGAGAGAGAGAGAGAGAGAGAGAGAGAGAGAGAGAGAGAGAGAGAGAGAGAGAGAGAGAGAGAGAGAGAGAGAAATATCGAGATTTTTACAATATTTAGTGTATCGGTATGATCGTATTAATAAATTAATACACAATACAGTATATCATATTTTGCTATGTAAAAAACATCGATAAAAGGGATTTTAGTTAAAAAATAAATAAATAAATAAACTCAGAGCCCAGCAACGAACAATATCAAACATATTGCGATATTAAATATTTTAACTGTACCCTGTGTTTTTATCATGGAATGTGCTATGAAAGTTAAACATAATATTGAGTTTTTTAAAAGCCATGAAATAAATCATAATCATAATACTAGAAATACAAATAAAATTGGAAGTATATATAAAAGAACTGAAATGTATAATAAAGGTCCTTTCTGCAGTTGTCTAAATATCTATAATAAATTGCCATTGGATATGAGAAAACAAAATAACTTATTAGCATTTAAGAAAGAGCTAAAAGTTTTCCTATTAAATAAGCAGTACTACTCAATTGATGAATACATGAATGATGACACAATTTAAATACAAATTTAATTTTGTACATTGTAATGTTGTTTTCTCTTTATTTGTTTTATTTGTAAATGTATATGTTATTGACAATCATTTCTACATTGTCATTTATGGCAATAACCTAAACTAATGCATTTTATTGTGTTATGTATGTTGGATGAAAGAAATGAATAAAGAATTTTGAATTTTGAATTTTGAATTTTGAATTTTGAATTAGATGACTTTGTGTTCATGTTTTTGTATGAGACAATAAAGCAGCTATAACTGGAGTTAGAATTATTACTTAATACTGAAATTTTTACTGTAGCTTACTGAGCTGTTATTTTCCTGAATTTCAATCAATTTAGAGTAATACATTTTTTGTTCCCCTTATTCAAAGCTGCTTCATTGCCCCATAAGAAAGCATGTTAAATCACGACAGTCGTGGGATATAATTTTTTATCTCTCTGAACCCTCTTTTGCCAGTCTTCTATACGGCAGAATTTAACAAAAAGTTTTCCTGTAAGCTAAATTATAATGAAAATTAATATATTGATAATTTGTTAAAAAAAAAAAAAAAAAAAAAAAGACAAAATTGTGGTGTTTGAAACTTGTAGTTATAAAACTTTAATACTGAACCTCACTCTCACTTGTGGCTGCAAATATTTTGCCATAAATTACCTTCATACATATTGTTCGTCTTTAGGCTCAAATATTGCTTGCTTCAGGCCTCATAAATACGATGTTCAGTCGGGACAATTTACATATATGTAATCTTGTGTGTGATGTGAGACAGAGAGTATAAAATTTATGTTACACCAAGCGGTAAGCCTGGCTAATTATATATTTTAAAATACGTACTTGCGGGTAATTATTTACCTATTATAAACAAGTTTAACTTGGAGATTTATTTGCTTCTTTTTAGTAGTGAGCAAGTTTGTGTATATAGATATGTTAGTGACTTTATGGAGATCATGCATCGTATACGTTAAGTCAGTTTTAGGTCCAACTCCATTTTATACATTTTATATGAGATAGTTGACGTAAACGTCTAAAAATAGACAAAATTCAATAAAAATAATTTCATCATTCTGTATGAATATTTGAATTTCACGTAAAATCTTAATAATGTAAAAAAAAAAATCAGTAATTTTAAAAGTTTTATTTTTTAATATAATTTTCAGTTGATGATGTCGTCAGAGATTAACGTTAAAAATTTACAACAAATTATTAAAAAAAAAAAAATCCACTGATTAGAAAAGAAAAAAAACTGCCTTAAAATTTCAGACAGAATTAAACTCTCAGCATATAAATATTCAGATATATTTTAAGTTAACTTGTCCATATAGTTCAACGTTTAATTAGCAGTCACAATAAACACGACATCTTTCTGTATAAATCGACCATTGAAGCAATGTAAATGTGCTGATTTACATACACTCGACCAAGATTTTGTTGTTTCATTCAAATATTTGCGCTTAATTTCCAATGTCATACAAGAAAATAATAATGGGGTTGAAATTGTATAATTTTCCCTAATTATCACTTACTTTTGATTATAATTCAAGAAAGAAATCGACTTTGCGATAATTGATTGATAAAAAAGATAATATAGTAACACATACGTATAGATTTGAAAAATTGATAATTCAGTAAAAATATAGTTTATATTAAAATATACCGAAGAGTTTATAGACTAAAATCCACCCACAATATGTTGTGAGTATAATACTTTTTGTTTTTATCTGAATATAAAAATAAGACCTATAACTTATATGATATAAATTGTGAAAAATGTAAAGACACACATATAACTGGTATTATAAAGTAGATGTTTAAAAGCTAAAATGTTTTATGAGATAAAAAGATTTAAGACACCGTGTATTAATGTGAACATGGCTCCTAACTGCGAGCAATTGGAGCCCAAGTTGTAATTTACGAATTTTTGGCAAAAATATTCGTGTATTTTTCATTAGTCTGAAATGAAAATTCCACTTGTCAGAGCGGACACTGAAGTGTTACACGCAAAGATATCTCTACTTCATTTGTTTCTTTTGCTCTGGTAAGTCGTGAGAGAGAGAGAGAGAGAGAGAGAGAGAGAGAGAGAGAGAGAGAGAGAGAGAGAGAGAGAGAGAGAGAGAGAGAGAGAGAGAGAGAGAGAGAGAGAGAGAGAGAGAGAGAGAGAGTCGAGAATGAGTAAGTGAGAAAACGCCTAATTTTGCATTTTTTTTCTTTTCGTCCGAGAAGTGTGGAATAAATTATGTAAGCAAGCACGAACATTGACACCATCACCTCGGCTGTACTACACAGAAAAAAATTATCAATTATCACAACTGAAAAGTAGCTGAACTGAGTAATTAAATATGAACCAATCGATGTTTTCATTTACCTCATCTAAAAAAAAATAGTTAAAAATACATGGATTGTCACACCTGCTTCAACAGGTCAGGTAAATGAAATATATTTCTTCCAACTTCCACGCAAGTACTCGCACAGCTATACACTACAGTTGGATTATACATATAATCAAAAGCTTGTATTGTTAAAAAAAAATGAAAACAAATTTTGCGACCTTTTGTTACTTGACAGCCACCCTCTCCACCTCCACACCCTACCTCCTACCTAGCCTATATCTATTGTCGTACCTGCCTGTCTATAACATTCTAATGCGAGTTAAGAATCAATCTACCTCCAGAGTATATAAGCTTCACTGTTTTTTTAAACTCATCACTTTGATTACCTGACTTAATTTGAATTATTACTACAAAACTAACATTGCTAATAAATTTTAATTAGAATTTTATAAAAATGTGATATTTTTAACGTAAAACAAATAATTTTGGTAATATTTATTTAAATTATTTCTTCTTACTTTTTACACGTAGAAGATGAAAGAAACCACTTTTTTTTTAGTTTTGGAGGGAAGATTACAAAACACTTAAAATGAAGAAAACTTTAAATTTATTATGTTAATTATTATTATTATATTTTAATATATAACAATAATATACACATTATACAATGTATTAAAATTTACTGTACAGTATAAAACATTTTTCCTTTGCACACTGATTGCACGATGACAAAATATATAACACTTGTTTTAAGTTTATTGTTATGAAAAAATTATTATTTAGTTATAAAATATTTATTTTATAAATTTAACATTTTTGATACTTCATTACCAAAATACTTTCCTTTATTTGAAAATTAAATTGAGGTGTGTTCTGTAGATATTTTATTCGTTTTGAAATATAAAGTATAACTATATAAGGTATAAAAAAAAATAAAAATTAATAAGACATTATGTGTAAAAAAAATATGATAAAAAGGATATTGTCTAATTGATTGGATTTTGTGTAACTGTGTGTTTAAAATAATAACAATTAAAATGATGCTGGTGTTACATTAATATGTTATGATTGTATTTATATTTTTAATATTTTAATTAATTTTTAATATATAAATATAAGAATATATCCTTTAATTATATTATATAAATTAAGTAAAATAGTAAAAATATAAATAAAATTATAACTTATTTCAATTATGTATAATTATACATAATTGAAATATCGTAGGCTTATTTATTTTTATTTTTTAATTTAATTATAATATTTATAATTCTGTATAATCTGTATTATAGTAATTATTATACAGTAATACTATATAGACACTATATATTTTATATTATGCTATATAGTGTTATATTTAGCCATCATATTTAAGTCATCTATCAGTGTGCAATAAAAAAAAATGTATATATATATATTAATAGAGTAAATAATGCAAGTTAATTACATTGTGCATTTTATTTTGAATAATAAAAAATAATAAAGAAATCAAATTTCATAATGACAATGTCCGTACGCACACCTTACACCTGCTTTGCTTTTAAACCCTAGCTGCAGGTAAGCCACGCGAGGCCCCCGGGCGGTTTTACATGTACCGTGATGGACAATACAATACTTCTCAACTGTTTTTGGGAGCTAATACAAGCGAAAAGGTGGCATTATCACATCTAAAAAAAAATATTTGTGATAAATATATCCTTTTTATTTTTTCAATTGTAGAGACCGAATGTTCAGTTTTTACACCTATTTCTGAGCAACTGAAGTTTTTAAGTTACCGCACATGTTTTATTTTTTTCTGTGTATGTATACGTCTCACGTCAACAAAATGCAGAGAATTTACTCAGTAAAACGTGTAGAATAGTATCTAACTCATTTTTATGTAATATATATATATATATTATATAAATCCAGCGGAGTTACATGATTTACGCACAGAAATTACGTAATTTATGCTGCATTTATGTCATAATAGCATAAATGTTGCTAAGTTAGAACAACATGCTCTAACATAACATATTATTTATGCTCTGTTACGTATTAATATTAATATAATGTAATATTAAACATGTTGAAAATGAGCTGGCATAATTATAGTATAGCGTGGTAGAAAATTAAATTGATCAAATGGACAACAAAATAAAGCTCAAGTATATTTATATAAAATAACAAAAAAAAAAAAAAAAAAAAAAAAATTAAAAAAAAAAAAAAAAAAAAACAATATTCTTGTTGGTATACATCTATTTATCTTGAAGTCAGCGAGGTAAAGACTTGGCGCTAACTGCAGTTATTTAACATAAGTTTACACGTGAAAGTATAACAGCCCACGCACATCCACACACTAGCCCCGAGCTAGCAGGGCTACAGCAAGCCAGTGAGCAGTGAGTGCACCACGCGTTGTAAGTTTTGAGTGACAGGTGAGATGTGATGTGTTGTAGCAGCCCGCGGAGATCGCGTAATTAACTGTCAACGCCGCACCACTCAACTTTGAACTGTCTATCTGCCTGGCTGCCCGTCACATCAAAGTATCTCACCTTCAGTATATCATTTAGTAGCATAAATAAGAGTAACTGCCACTAAAAAAACAAAGAAATATAATAAGAAGTAAAATATTGAAATTAATTTTATTATTTCGCTATATTATGCCATTATCTTATAAAATACCCATATCTCTACAAGCTAGCGAATTTGATTTTTTATCTTGCATTTTAATTAACCCCCTTTACAACAAATTCTAATTTTTGATACGTATAAAATTTACACAATATCAACTTCAGTATTGTATAATAACGGTGCAATCACTCGTCAATCAAGCACACAAATATTTTTGCAACTTTAAAATTTTCTATAAATAAATAATGTAAAGTTTTATCTTCATGTAAAATCTGATTACTTATATTTAAAAAATGCACATTTCTTCGTCAATTTATTAAAATTTAAAAATGCTTACTAAAATACGATGAGCATGAGCACAACCAAAATATATGGAACTTTGATAAAACATTTAAACTTACGATTATTCAAATATCGATAATAGACCTATATTCGATGCTTCAGTCCACTATAGCCTTTGTTATTAAATCTTCATCTATTTAAAGAAAGCCCGAAAATACTGCCACTGTCAAACAAATACTATTCATGCTTTGTTTACAATATTATCTACGTATACTGTATAACTGTGGAACACAATACAGATTTAAAAAAAAAAAAAAAAAAAAAAAAAAAACTCTTGAATTAGCTCAAATATCATTGAAATTGTAATGTTTAACGAGAAATACAAACAATGATCATTATAAGAAAATAAAAATACAGAAAAAGTACGAACAGTGAAGGATTTTTGTGAAAGAGAGAGAGAGAGAGAGAGAGAGAGAGAGAGCTCAGTTTAGTTTGCGGCTACGGATGCCAGTTCACTTGCAATTTTCTTGATGCCTATACCTTCTCGTAATTCAGTAATTATAAAGAGATTTGTCAAACGATTGTTCTAAATGCGTAATGACGGAGTAGTTAACATTTAACGATGTTTTAATAACATTTTTATGTTTGAGGATGCTGTGCGCACACCTGGCTGTATGATAAATGAAGCTCGTCTTGTTGCTTTGTGAACAAAAAAAAAAAAAAAAAAAAAAAAAAAAAGACAATATTAATAAGTGGAAATGAATCCCAAAGTCAATAATTTTAACATTACGGTTCTTTTGCCATTCTTTGATCATTGCACATAAAACTTACGCTATACCTTCAATTTTAATACGGGTTCTTGCAAATAAATCATTATTGTATGTACGTATGTATACATAGTACATCTCGCATAGATAAATAATTATGTAAAAAGAAATGTGCATTTAATAACCATTTAATTCAATAATGAAACTTTATATTAATATTTTTTTTAATGAATTCCAATAGAAGATGTTGCAAAAGTAGGTTTAGTGAGAAAATAAACAAACTCTCAGCCCAACAATAATATCAGACAATTTTGTGTTCCTGTCTCAATTTAACATGCTTTCTTAAGGGGAAATGCAGCAGCTATAACTTGAGTTAGAATTATTCCTTGAAGCTGAAATTTTTACTGTAGCTTGCTGAGCCTTAACGTTTTTGTTTTTCTGGATTTTAATCAACTTGGTAACAAATTATTTTTACCCCCAATTGTCTTCAAATACAATAAAAAAAAAAAAAAAAAACGTTTTGAGGCTCAGCAAGCTTCAGTACAAGTTTCAGCTCCGAGAAATAATTCTAACGCGAGATGTATAGCTGCTTCATTGCCTCATAAGAAAACATGTTAAATGTAGACAGGAACACAAAGTCGTCTGCTAGAACTTTTTTAGTATTGTTGAGCTGTCAGTTTGTTTTCTCACTGAACCAAGTTTTGCAACGACTGCTATTAATGCACTTTTATGTAAGTGTATGAATTTCCATATTTCTTAAATTAATTTTTTTGTACTGTGCTGTGTACACCGATACATCGGGAACAAGCATGTTTTTGATTGACTATATATAAAAAAATAAATAAAATACAATGGTAGGCTATAGACTATAGAAGTCAGTTTAAGGTTTAAATATTATACCCTTGCTTACCTGAATAATTTTTAACGTCTTTTTTTTTATCGTTATTATTAAGTTTAAATTAGTATGTGACTTTTTAAATATTTATTTTAACATAAAAAAGTAAAATTATTTGCTCCAGATTAAAGTGGAAATTAGTATGCAAAGTACATGGTCTCGTGTTTTTAACAGGAAAATTATTAACGACATTTTACGCACAAGGTGGAGAAAACACAGCATATGAAACTTAATC
The DNA here is from genome assembly GCA_949318235.1 of Ecdyonurus torrentis. Lineage (NCBI taxonomy): Eukaryota > Metazoa > Arthropoda > Insecta > Ephemeroptera > Heptageniidae > Ecdyonurus > Ecdyonurus torrentis. The sequence goes on from OX439130.1 coordinate 583,868, forward strand.
ATAACAAATTATAATAATTAAATGTACAACTAACATAAAAATTGTAAATAAAACCCAAGTTAATACCAAATTTAATGGTTATCGGTATATGACGTCATCGACTGGTGTAATTTGATATTGGCCCCGAGGTATGGTGCGAATATTTGCAGCGTAATTTTAAAGTTTTCAACCTGAGGCTAGTGCGATTAACATGTGCCAATATCTACAAATAAAAACAATTAAATCAAAAGTTGCGACAAAAATCTGTGTCACACACTCATAATTTGCAAACCTTGGCAGTTATATAAGAAAACATTTTAAAATAATTATTTGTGCAAATATTATTTTCTTTATGAGTCATTTAGAAATAAACACTATTATTTACTCACTTTATCATATTTCTCTCAAGAAATAAAAAAATGAAAGTATTTTTTTTTTAATAAAAGAATAAACAATGCTTTTGATTATAGTAATTGAAGAAAATATTGGGGTTTTAACTTTCAGTAATTTTGTTGAAAAAATCTCAGTGGCTATTATTTGAAACTTCTCATTCACTTTTGCTTTTGTTCATAACAATCGACTTCAATTGTTGTTTCAATGTAAAAAATTAATAGATAAGAAATTGAATGAATGAATGAATGAATGAATGAATGAATGAATGAATGAATGAATGAATGAATGAATGAATGAATGAATGAATGAATGAATGAATGAATGAATGAATGAATGAATGAATGAATGAATGAATGAATGAATGAATGAATGAATGAATGAATGAATGAATGAATGAATGAATGAATGAATGAATGAATGAATGAATGAATGAATGAATGAATGAATGAATGAATGAATGAATGAATGAATGAATGAATGAATGAATGAATGAATGAATGAATGAATGAATGAAAAACAAACAAACAAAGTCTTAATTAAATTTGCTTGATAAAAAATGGTTGACGAAATGAAAACAGATTAATTCCACAATTTAAAATTCCGATGCAAATGCTCGCTCAAGTCGACATCTCCGGTGGTCCATAAGTTAATTACACACGGCAGGATCTCGCCAAGGTTCTCGATACTTAACTATAAAACTAGGCTATATAACTTAAGACAATTCAAACTCACATAAATAATAAAGTTTTTTCACAAAAAAAAATCCAATAGCTTGCACTCGTGACCCAGTTTGCAGTACGAATAGAGCTTTGTATTTGAGTGAGCACCGTATTCAGGTATAGTCACTCAGGTGCATGGGTACAGTACATTGCACCCGCTCGACGTCTTGCATCTGGCAGCGTGCGCAGGACGTGACTGAATTCTCAACTGCGATTGTCGTTATGTGAATGCACTAACTTTGCATGCACAGTAACTAACAACTGCATTGTGCACTTTATTTAGACATAATTATTATGAATGCTTCTCTATTAGAGGCCCTATAAGAACCACGCAAGTGGACCTCTGATATTTTAGTTTTCAGTTTGTTTATTTGATCAAAATACCACTCGGTACTCGGTACATAGGAATTACAGCTAACATTTACATTTAATACTAGAACACTGTACCTTTTATGACACTTATAAAATACGCAATTACATAAATTAACACATTAAATTTTAATGTATTTTATTTTATGATTTAATAGAACTTTTTTCATCCATTTTTTGTTATTATATTATACTGTTATTGTTAAAATAATGTACAATTTTTTTTTTATATAATTTTTAATTAAAAAATTAAATTTCCAAATGCATATTTATGGATAAAATTAAAAAGATAATAATTATAGTAAACATTTATTCATGACTGTTAATTTATTCTACAATGCATATATAACAACTATGTTGTACGGACAATGTAAAGAAATTCTCTGTTACTTTATGGTATTACCATGGAGTATTATGTTAATTTGTAGTCTTCTGAGGAATGCTTGTGCATACATCGATTAAAATACAATTTTATATTGTCGTATCAGTTCAATATAATTATTTATGTAAATCAAAGAAAGCAAAAGTTTGTTCTGATAGAAATACTTGTGACCCTTATTTCATATTTCAAATATATTTAGTGTCACATCTTGCCATAAGAGATCATCAGCTTTTAAAATGCAATTCAATTTAAAACCAAACGGCCCTCATGATGCAACGGTCTTTTATTGTTTTTATTAGAAGCTTTAAATAAAGTTATTATTTGTAATATAATAATTATGATTTAGGCCTGAAATTGCTTGTTGTCTAGGGTTTATTAGGGTTCGTTGCCTTTGCGTTTTGTATAAAATATTTAATTATATTATAGAAGGTACTAGGAGATTATTGTTAAACAGATAACAAACATGAAATTACTTTTAACTTGGTATTTACTGATGAAATATTATTATTTTTATTATGTTACAAAATTAAGCAATATAAATATTCTCTATATTTTGCATATTTGCATAACGATCGTTATGCAAATAATATTGTAATAATAGCAAATAATCCAATTAATTAAGGAGAGGACAAAGGATTGGTATTTCTCACCTACATTAATAATTACTTAAACGATTAAGGCAAGAGGTGACATTAAATATATTACATATTTCCCTATTTGAAATATGAAATAGAGGTCACATACTTTACAACAGAATAAATTATACATTTTATTTTACTTTACTTATTTTTGAAATGTTTGAAAGTAATTCGGCTTATTTATTTTTCTTTTACATTTTGACTGTAACTATTTAATTCAAGTACTAAAATTTAAGAAACTGCAACACTTTTTTTTTTACCATAAGTATATTTGAAGTTGTAACCGTCAAGTAACAACGGTTCAATCATCAAATTAACGTAGCATGTTCTTATCTTACAGCTACAATCAGTTGACTTGAGATCAGTTATTGATTAGCGATGCTCCATGTTACTAATGAATAGACAGCCTCAGTTATTTGTGATGATCACTTCCAGTTCCAAACATCCTGCGCGACAAACAAAAACATTTCAAATATTAATTGTTATAAATCCATGCAGTAATCTGTATATCAGTAAATATATCAATACATATTGGTAGATCAAAAATATTGATTATTATTAAACAAGTTTTTTAATTGAAAATTATTATCAATATTTTTAATCTTTATTTTATAAATTTATTTTTAAATTTAATTTTTGATTACTTTTAATATAATTTTTGAACTGCGAGAAAATAAATTGATGTAAAATTGAAATAGCGTAATAAGTAATTATAAAATAAAATAAACTTTATTAATGCGCATAAATATAGGACTGTAGCAGCCGTATTACATGAACCATGGCCATAACATTTAGCCAAAAATATGTATGTACAGAATATATACATATCTAATTGTTATGCTAAACAAAGTAATTGTTATGCAATTGTTCTGATACCGTACTCTAGCAGGGGAGGATTCAGACCAAAATTTTTTAGGGAACTATTTCTTATACTGAAATGTTAATATCGTGGGGGGGGGGGGACGGGTGGTATAATGTATTTTGACCAGTTGGGCGAGGGGGGCTATCGCTCCCTTCTTGATACGCCCATGCACTATAGCATAATAATAATAATTATTATTATTGCTAAGGTTGATGAAATTTATAAACCATTAAATTCAAGTTTTATTACATAATGTGGAGTACGTGTATTATATATATATATATATATATATATATATATATATATATATATATATATATATATATATATATATATATATATATATATATATATATATATATATATATAATAAAGATAGTTTAGTTAACACAAATTTAAAACAGGATGCAATATAAAGCAGCCTGTAGTTGTATAAGAAGAAAAAAAATTGATGGTTAATAATTATATTCATACGAGCGCTGATCAAATAATATTATTCTTAAGCTGCGAACTTCGCTCCGAGCAACTGGAATACAAATCCCGTTCTCGAGTTTCCAAATTGCTGGTAATTGGCTAATTTTATATGTAAAGTTATGTATGTATATAATATGTGTGTATCCTCCCTCGCTCTGCTCCTGCCTGCTTGCTTGCTTGCTTGCAGCATTACATATGTGGAGAACTGACAATTGAACGTTGACTCCAAACCTGTTTGTTTTACATCTTACTTTGTTAGTAACTCAGTGTCTTCTAATACAATATGAATTACCGGAGTAGTAAGCTTGTCTTCTAATAAAATAAGACGTACCGGTCGAGTAAGCTAGCTAATCACAGAAAAGCTAAGAGACAATATCAGAGATTTTTTCTTCAATACTTTTTCTCTAACAATTGTCTCTACACTACACTCAAAAAAAGAGTGCATTACTATTTCTTCAGTTACCAATCCTAACTTGTTTGAGATAAACACTTTCGAGTTATTATGAGCAGCTAAAATAATGCATTTGAGCAAATTATTAATCAATAGCTAATTTAAGTTGTTTTAAGTTATTTTCAGTTTTTTAGGGGCTTTTTTTAAGTTAAATTAGCTATTGTTAATAATTTGCTAAAATGAATGATTTTAACTGCTCATAAAAACCAAAAGTGTTTATCTTAAATAAGTTAGGATTCGTAACTAAGCAATGCACCCTTTTTTTGAGTGAGATAAACACAATTTTTTTTTACAGGTAATCAATGTAATATTGAATTGAATACGTATTTCATTTTATTCCTATGTAACTGGATTAGAAAATAAGAAAAGGGGGTGTTTCCGGTCGGAATAACTTATCATAAACCTATCATATATATGGTTCACGCGCGCGGAAACAGGAGAGCTGTGACGTAGTAAACCCGTAACTGACATTTTGTAAATGGAAAATAAATTAGAAATCAATGACTCCGGCCAAAATAATGTTGATATTTGGGTATTTTAGGATATTAGGCAAGTTTTTTGTTCAAGGTGTTCTACGTCTTTTTTAAACAAAATATATTATTTTTTATATCAAATTTTATAATATGTTTTCTCCTGTGCACATTCATTAGTTGAACCTGAAACCAATAATGAGTTGTGAATATTTGTGTTCATTTAAATAAAAATATAATTGCATTAAATAGTAAAATATATTTTTTTTATTCAAAATTTTTTATTTCATTTCTCTCTCCTACAATAATAGAAGAGATAAAAATGATAATTTTGCAATAAAGAAATTGCGTTTTCATTTGCATAAAAATGCTAAACAAACCCGCAGGCAGTTATGTGTATAATACGAACACCAAAATTACAGATTGACATTTGGTTGTGACGCAGCTATAGGGTGGCAATCGTCGTGTGAGGCGTCGAGTTTACGTGAGCTCGCGGCAAATAACTTCATTGAATTGTAAAGTGAGGAAAGATTGATGTCAACATGAAGTAAACACAATTAATTGTAGATCTTATTAATTACATGGAGTTTACCTTATTTAGAAGTCCGCGAGTTTCACTGATAAGCATCAGTATACTATAGCTAGCTAGTTATAGCTGTATACTATAGCTAGCTAGTTATAGCTATGGTCAAGCCAGCATATCGCATGATCTCTTGCCCGACTGACCCAGGTATTCAGTAGTTATACACTGAGAAAATAACCGCAGCTCTTCACTTGCATGTTGGTGCTTATATGATCTCATATAATTTTGGTGCTCAAGTTTTCTGGTTTTAACGGAAATGTTAGCAACTTTGTTTTTCTTTAAAAAAAAAAAGAAAAAAAAAAGAGCTTATTTTTAAATACAAAGCTATCAGATATTTCAAGTAATTAAAGTATTGAAAATAATAATAATAAACTTTATTAAGGCGGGAAATCAGGTACTGCGGGATTTGACTAAAAAGTTGTAAAGAAAGAAAAATGTGAAATTTTGCACAAAAATACATTAGGATAAGTTATCTTCAAAAATGTAAAAAAATTGTGGGGTCACCATGCTAGATTTTAAATTATGATTTTTTTGAAGTTTTAGTCCCATAAGAGCTCATGTTAATTTCAGTAATTATTTTCTCTCTTATCTGATGGTCACGGGTTCTAAAAAATTTATCATAGGTAGCCGATACTGTTAACTTTCAAATGACATCATAAAGTTTTTTAAGTTTTCTTTATAAATTTTGAGATGCAAGCCATCTGTATACAACCCTTAAGGCTTTGTGAGGGCGTGACTACCCTCTTTTACAAAACCTTCATCAGACATGTAGTTTTACAGTAACTTAACACGATAATATAATTTAACAAGCTTATGTAAAGCTACAAAATGGAAACGGAGATGTCGGAAAAGGAAACCACGTGATGTTAAAAGTGGGAGGTGGCTCAGACCTAGCTTGCTGATGGCGTGAAGTTTTCTCCCACTTTTACCGCCACTTTTTTTCCGCAAAAATTTTATGCATTTTTACCACATTTACTTACAAATCCAACAAAAGTTTGATCATATGAATGATATCTCTTGATTTTTTTTTCAGTGTACGACTCGCATTAGAAAAAAAAAACTAGTTAAGCTGAAAAATTTAAAGTTTCTTCTCTCTCTCTCTCTCTCTCTCTCTAAATCTGTCATCAAGCATGGGTTCGATTGCAACAACTAATTCTTCATAATAATTTTATAATGAATTAAGTTATTAATTACACCGTTCTTGTAAGCAAAAAAATAAGCTCAAAAACACGAAATAATTATTATGGATGATAATAAGCCGAAGATAATTAATGATGAATACATACTTAATTATAAAAGTAAATTTTTATGTACTCGTTAATTACAGGCAAGTTTTTTTTCTTTTTATTAAGTTTATATTGGAAAAATACAATTATATACTCTTTTACAATAACTTTGCATGCGTGCATTGTGTTACTGAGTTGCAATATATCAACACTTTGTAATGTGTGCTTTTGAAAGATAAATTTGTGTAACAGATTATGATTAATTTTTTAATAACATGAGTTTTACAATGTACTGTAATTTAAAAAATATATTTTTTGCACATTCCTATCGATTAACAATAGAACTATTATGTTATAATTTTTTGCAGGTAATTTTTATTTCACCCGAAAAAAAAAATGAAACACCGTAAAAATTAGTAAAAAATCAAGCTCTGTCCAAAAATGGAATAAATTATTTTTAACTTGGGACCTAATTCAAACTTCTATGTTGTCATCTCTCTCTCTCTCTCTTCTCTTTCTCTTTCTCTTTCTCTTTCTCTTTCTCTTTCTCTTTCTCTTTCTCTTTCTCTTTCTCTTTCTCTTTCTCTTTCTCTTTCTCTTTCTCTTTCTCTTTCTCTTTCTCTTTCTCTTTCTCTTTCTCTTTCTCTTTCTCTTTCTCTTTCTCTTTCTCTTTCTCTTTCTCTTTCTCTTTCTCTTTCTCTTTCTCTTTCTCTTTCTCTTTCTCTTTTTCTCTTTCTCTGTCTCTGTCTCTCTCTAATTAAAAGCTAATAGTTTAATTCTGCAATATATATCTTGTCTGTACAAAAAAAGTACAATCTTAAATTTATTCAAACTAAAAAAAAAAAAATAATTCTAGTACTAAATATGATAACTGTAAAGTAAATCTCTAAAATTAAAAATTACGTCTCATAGACTTATATGCATGAATTACGTTTGCACGTGTGTGTGTGGTGGTGCACAGGTATGACGGTGACCGCAAATAGATCACCGGGTGCCTCGTAGAGAGAGAGAGAGAGAGAGAGAAGAGAGAGAGAGAGAGAGAGAGGAGCAGGACCATTACTCACAGCATGTGATTTCAATGCAGCTATAGGAATGTGGAGTGTAGGATGTATATTATAGCATACGTACGACATATTATATTTTGTATAGTGTAAATTAATTGCTCGGCCCACGTAAGAATGAGGCCACATACAAACTTTACAATATTCGGGAGCAAGATCAGTGGGTGTATTTTGTGATACAGACGCGTCATTTATCAGCATTACTACACGAGGTAGGGGTGCCTTGCTGCATAGTTACCTCTGGTACATATATACAGTTTCAGACAAATGAAAGATAACCATTTAAACATATTGCTATTTTGAGCGACTCAACTTTTATGTGGAAACGATATTGCTGTGTCATATTCTCGTGTTTTGATGCGCGCTCAGGTATAGTGTTATCTATCAGGTGAGCTGCTTTAGCCAGCAAGCCAAACACTGCTCAGGTATAGTGTTATCTATCAGGTGAGCTGCTTTAGCCAGTAAGCTAAACACTGCTCAGGTATAGTGTTATCTATCAGGTGAGCTGCTTTAGCCAGCAAGCCAAACACTGCTCAGGTGTAGTGTTATCTATCAGGTGAGCTGCTTTAGCCAGTAAGCTAAACACTGCTCAGGTATAGTGTTATCTATCAGGTGAGCTGCTTTAGCCAGCAAGCCAAACACTGCTCAGGTATAGTGTTATCTATCAGGTGAGCTGCTTTAGCCAGCAAGCCAAACACTGCTCAGGTATAGTGTTATCTATCAGGTGAGCTGCTTTAGCCAGCAAGCCAAACACTGCTCAGGTGTAGTGTTATCTATCAGGTGAGCTGCTTTAGCCAGCAAGCTAAACACTGCTCAGGTATAGTGTTATCTATCAGGTGAGCTGCTTTAGCCAGTAAGCCAAACACTGCTCAGGTATAGTGTTATCTATCAGGTGAGCTGCTTTAGCCAGCAAGCTAAACACTGCTCAGGTGTAGTGTTATCTATCAGGTGAGCTGCTTTAGCCAGCAAGCTAAACACTGCTCAGGTATAGTGTTATCTATCAGGTGAGCTGCTTTAGCCAGCAAGCTAAACACTGCTCAGGTATAGTGTTATCTATCAGGTGAGCTGCTTTAGCCAGTAAGCCAAACACTGCTCAGGTATAGTGTTATCTATCAGGTGAGCTGCTTTAGCCAGCAAGCTAAACACTGCTCAGGTATAGTGTTATCTATCAGGTGAGCTGCTTTAGCCAGTAAGCCAAACACTGCTCAGGTATAGTGTTATCTATCAGGTGAGCTGCTTTAGCCAGCAAGCCAAACACTGCTCAGGTGTAGTGTTATCTATCAGGTGAGCTGCTTTAGCCAGCAAGCCAAACACTGCTCAGGTGTAGTGTTATCTATCAGGTGAGCTGCTTTAGCCAGCAAGCTAAACACTGCTCAGGTGTAGTGTTATCTATCAGGTGAGCTGCTTTAGCCAGCAAGCTAAACACTGCTCAGGTGTAGTGTTATCTATCAGGTGAGCTGCTTTAGCCAGCAAGCTAAACACTGCTCAGGTGTAGTGTTATCTATCAGGTGAGCTGCTTTAGCTAGCAAGACAAACACTGCTCAGGTATAGTGTTATCTATCAGGTGAGCTGCTTTAGCCAGCAAGCCAAACACTGCTCAGGTATAGTGTTATCTATCAGGTGAGCTGCTTTAGCCAGCAAGCCAAACACTGCTCAGGTATAGTGTTATCTATCAGGTGAGCTGCTTTAGCCAGCAAGACAAACACTGTTCAGGTATAGTGTTATCTATCAGGTGAGCTGCTTTAGCCAGCAAGCCAAACTCTGCTCAGGTGTAGTGTTATCTATCAGGTGAGCTGCTTTAGCCAGCAAGCCAAACACTGCTCAGGTATAGTGTTATCTATCAGGTGAGCTGCTTTAGCCAGCAAGCCAAACTCTGCTCAGGTGTAGCGTTATCTATCAGGTGAGCTGCTTTAGCCAGCAAGCTAAACACTGCTCAGGTATAGTGTTATCTATCAGGTGAGCTGCTTTAGCCAGTAAGCCAAACACTGCTCAGGTATAGTGTTATCTATCAGGTGAGCTGCTTTAGCCAGCAAGCCAAACTCTGCTCAGGTGTAGTGTTATCTATCAGGTGAGCTGCTTTAGCCAGCAAGCCAAACACTGCTCAGGTATAGTGTTATCTATCAGGTGAGCTGCTTTAGCCAGCAAGCTAAACACTGCTCAGGTATAGTGTTATCTATCAGGTGAGCTGCTTTAGCCAGCAAGCCAAACTCTGCTCAGGTGTAGCGTTATCTATCAGGTGAGCTGCTTTAGCCAGCAAGCCAAACATGCCTCGTGATGCACGTGCAAATGACGTGGTAATAATATAGTTTTCACATAAGCTTGAGGCGCGCAAATAAGCAGACAGTTTAAATGGTTACCTTTCGTTTGTTTGAAACTGTACATGTATTGTTGTGTTACAGTACGTACTCGGCTGATATATACGTTTAGAAATCTCTCTCTCTCTCTCTCTCTCTCTCTCTCTCTCTCTCTCTCTCTCTCTCTATCATACTTACTTAAATTTATATTTCCACTAGACTGAAAACTTTTGTTATACCCTTTATTCGCTTACAAATAAATTATATATAAGATCATGTATGACCTTTTCTTTATTCTATTCAACAGCAAATGTTACTGTAATGGGCTGTGATCGCACGAAGCTATATATTTACATTTTATGCAATAAATTTAATTTTATAAAAGTTCTATATGAAAATTGCATTTAATCACTTTAAAAATATATATTTATTTGGACAGGACTCGGTTATTTTTTAGGATCCGTTGATTTGACACCGGATTCCCTTTGCGAGAGTGAGCCAGTACGAATACTTTCCGGTAACTTCGTTATGGAGCTGAGGCTAATCAGACCACAACCCTGAATACCACACTCCTCTGCACTCCTACAATTAGACCTGTACGGTTCTGACCACCTTTTACCTTACAATGGCAGTAATCATTAATATAAACATACGGGGGTCTAAATGTCCGGCTTGCCTTGGATCGGAACCAATTTACTTAAAGAGAGAGAGAGAGAGAGAGAGAGAGAGAGAGAGAGAATTAGGTTTTTAAGTGTCTTTTTTAGTCATACCAGCTACATTAAATATACTGTACATGTTTTCTTTAAAAAAAAATGCAAATTGAGGCACGCGTTACAAATTCAAATTCAATTCAAATTCAAATTCAAAATTCTTTATTCATTTCTTTCATCCTACACACACAATACATAAAAATATGCATCTGTCCAGGTTATTGCTTTAAAAAAACACAAGCAAATAGAAATGATGGTCAATAAACAATATACAAAAACAAATACACATAAAAAATAAAACAATATACAAATAACTACTTATCTGAGTCGTTAATAAACTCATCGACTGAATAATATTGTTTATTTAATAAAAATGTTTTTAAGTTTCTTTTAAACATAATTTGATCTGGTTCCTTTCTTAATATGGATGGCAGATTATTATAAATGTTTAGAGAACCACAGAAGGGACCCTTATTGTACATTTCCGTTCTTTTGTATATACTTTGAATTTTTGCCTTGTTATTCCTTGTATTGTGGCTATGCTGAATTTCATGACTTTTAAAAAATTCCAAATTATTTTTTACTTTTAAAGCAACTGTCAACAATCAATTGTTACAAAATCACTTCACTGTGAAGTTAACAAGTTACATGTATAAACAAGGTAAAGTAGCTCGTGACATCACGTGACCTGGTGACCTGTGACGTCACGACTGCTTCATCAATCAATATCGACTTCTTTTACCTGCATGTTCTTGTAATAACAACAATAGCAAGCAAGCTTCTGTCGTCTTAACATTTGTATAATAATAATATAGTATGTTGATTATCAATTAAGTGGAATGAAGTTGCTCCTCCTTGCGTGCAGTAAAAAAAAAAAAAATAATAAAATAAAATAAAAAGGAAAGCTAGAAAATATTTGCAATAAAAATATAAATTATGTACTGAACTTAGCTATTTTGAGGTCTATCCGTTGATGCCTTCATTTTTCTTTTTGGCATAAAATATTTAAGTAAATATTTTTAAGTAAAAAAAGTACTATTATTATTATTTTTTATTCGATTTGTTAATTTAAAGAATAAAAACCATTTTATGAAACTGATACTTTTAACTAGTTTTTATTTCTTTGCTTCCGACTTATAAAAAAAATTAATTACAATTAATTTTTTATTTGTCGTCAATTGTGCATATATATCCTGAAGGCTAGGCATATTTGTGGTCCGCTGTGTAGCGCAGATTGCATAACTTACATATTTGCAAGGGGTTACAATATTGGCTTTGTATATTTACTTATTTATTATGGTTTGCTTATTTATTTATTTATTTATTTATTTATTTATTTATTTATTTATTTATTTATTTATTTATTTATTTATTTATTTATTTATTTATTTATTTATTTATTTATTTATTAACTTATTTATATTTATTTATTTATTTGATTATTTATTTATTTATTTATTTATTTATTTATTTATTTATTAACTTATTTATATTTATTTATTTATTTGATTATTTATTTATTTATTTATTTATTTATTTATTTATTTATTTATTTATTTATTTATTTATTTATTTATTTATTTATTTATTCATTTATTTATTAACTTATTTATATTTATTTATTATGATGTATTATTAATATGTCTCAGCAAATAAAGTAATATCCTAAAGTTTCCTGGTCACTTCTGAAAATTCAGAAATAAATCTTCTTTGATTGAAAGAGTTAAATTCCTCAACATTAAAATTTCTAATCACGTAAATAAAAATGTAAAAATTTAATTGGCTGATTAAGCATGACAAGCTGACTAGCAAGCAATAATGTATGAAAATTAATGAAGTCAGCCTTAAATTTAAGAATTAAATTATAGCTTACGTGCTCGCTAGATCGCTGCTGATTAAAACTTTTGCTATTCACGGATTTTTTTCTCTCTCTTTATTGAGTGGAGATTTATGTACTAGTTTTTCATATTTGCCTTCAGTTGGTGACGTCATCAGTTCTAATTTTTACTGTAGTAGTTCTTATGTCTGTCTGTGTGCAAGGTCGGATAATCTGACGTCATCAATGTTTAGTCAAATTGCAAATATATTTAGGAATTTATATGTTTTAATTGTTTTTAAATTTAATAATGCTGTTCGTAAACCCTGTTCCTTTGCTCCAAAAAATGCGCACTTCCATTTAAAAAGCATTAGGTGATAGTCATTTTTTTTTTGTGGTTTGGGGCACGAAAAACGGGGTTTACGAACATCATTAGTGACTTCTTACCATGAAAGTTTTGTTACTTTTAATTTGAAATCGTAAGCAACACTATTGTAAATCATTTGGGTTAAATAGAAAACTTTCAAACAAGGGTTCAGTGAGAAAATAAACAAACTAACATACGATAACGCTAGCAGACGATTTTTGTTCCTGTCTTCATTTAATATGCTTGTTTATGATCATGCGTTTACATCTTTCATATAATAGTATTCTTGTACGTACTGTACGCACGATTGTAATACTATATTTTACCATTTGATAACTCGTGCTTTATTTGCAAGGTTATTGTTATGAGAAAACAAACTTGCTTTAAATTCAAATTTTTGAATTTATCACAGTCGTGTGTACATTAAGGGGTTTACCGTTTTAGTCGATCACAGGCGGTGCGATAAAAGTAGAGTACCCCCTAATTTCCTTATATATATATATATATATATATATATATATATATATATATATATATATATATATATATATATATATATATATATATATATATATATATATATATATATATATATATATATATATATATATATATATATATATATACACTGTATATATATACGGGACTGTTTACCTGCAATAAGGTCAGAAAATTATAAATGAGAAATACATATTATGAAAAGTTATCTTATTAAAATATGTATCAGTTTTTAATAATTGAAGTTTCAATTTAAAATGGACACAATCATTTACTTATTCTAGAACCATAAAAAATTAAGATAAATTTTTTTCTATACCAATAACGCCCTTTAGATATCGTAACGTTAGACATAATAAATAAGCTCCTCGTACTAAAGGTAATTGTTTTTGTGCTTTACATTTGCACATAAATAGTTTGGTCGGGTCAAATTAGGCGCGGAGTATTTACTATTTATCACACCGCTCATTACATATGCATGAAAATATCGTATATATATAAGTACCATGGGTCAGTAGTGGTGAACTTTTGTGCCGAGCCAATTTACTTGTTAGTGACAGGCGAGAGAGAGAGAGAGAGAGAGAGAGAGAGAGAGAGAGAGAGAGAGAGAGAGAGAGAGAGAGATTACTTTTCCCAATCAGAAAAAAATTAAAAGGTTATTGTATTAAATTAAAACGTAGAAAACTAATCACTATAAAGATAAACGAGTTTTATTATGTGACTTCTTCATAATTCAAAGTTGCAACGACGTTGCTGACAACTCAGCTTATCTTATATCGTTATAACTTCAGTCAGTCCCAGGTGTGCAATGTCTCCATACAGCCAAGAGAAGCTATCTTGATTTATGGTGGCCTCTGACTCACGCATATTTCGCGAAATATCTCCAGAATTCAACGAGCTAATGTCAAAACAACGATAAAAAAAAATATAGAAGTCTCTTCTCATGCATGAGACATTTCTTTAAATTTTACAAAAATTACGTAATTTCTAAAAATAAACATTCTCACGTTTCTGTCTTTTTTTTTTTTTTTTTGTAGAAAAGATTTATAGTGTTTGATCTAAGGAAGAATCAAATAGTATAAATCATATAAAAATCAACCGTTCATCAATTTAGTAACAAACGGCCCAATGTGTAAAACAATTTGCAGTGTAAATTGTAACTTAATATACTGTATTTTATATAATTCAGGCTTCATCTTACAGAACACAAATCTGATGATAAAATGAGCACTGTTATAAGTTCTAATGTGATTTATTTGTATTATTTATATAGAATAGTAAACTCATGATATTTTTTAACACCGTTTAGCATGGAGGTTAACGGTTATGAAAACTTTGTTAACTTTTTTTCAGCATAAAACACGTAAAAATGTAACTCTAGTATTCTTCATTTAAAAATATTTTCGGCCATACAGTGCAGTAATTAGATTATGACTAAAGAAAATAACAAACGAATTCCACGATAATCCTTAATTTATATATATATATATATATATATATATATATATATATATATATATATATATATATATATATATATATATATATATATATATATATATATATATAAATATATATATATATATATATATATATATATATATATATATATAATATATATATATATATATATATATATATATATATATATATATATATATATATATATATATATATATATATATATATATATATATATATATATATATATAACTTGTAGGTAATTTTTACGCCTAATAATAATAATGACCGTAACAACTCTTTACTAACGAAAATTAAATACATAAAATCATATTGAAACTTGAATATTAGCCATAGGAGATGCATGGTTAAGGTAGCTGACTCGTAACTGTGAGTGCAGGTTTGAGCCTCTGCTGGGTGCATACGTGAAGTGTGAGAGCACGCACGAGGTGTGTTTACATAGTACGCATTCCATAACGAACCACAGTATTCGGGAGGTGCATGATTGATGTGTTATTGCAACTATTCATGCACTATTAACTGCCTATATGTAGACGTTTCAACGGTTTCTATGTATATTATAAGCAATCTGTGCAAATGCCGGGCTGTGTATTTAAGGATTAATCTCAGACGTAAAGAAACTTTTTTGACTGATTTTTTTTTTTTTTTTTGGAAGTCAGCATAAGTTTTATTGCCTTCTATATCATCAAATCGATTTGTCCGTTGGTTAACATGGTGAGCATAGGGCATATTTCCCATGTTGTTTTTTTCCACATGAATGATGGACAAATTGATTTAAAATTTGATATACGTGCTAATAAAGGCAATGTAAAGTTATGCAAAAAAAAAAAAAAAAGATCCATCACGTCTAAGTTTAATCGTTAAGCCGTTGCCAGCCCGTGTTTAATTACCACTGTCATTAAGCCTATGTCACGACGGGATTTTGCTAAAGGTTTAGCACAACAACAGATCCAATTGTTTCTTATATTAAAATAATAATTTCTATTTTTTAATATGCCAAAGCAGCAAGCTAAATATAAAGTTCTAAAATTTAAAGACTTTCTCCGACATTATAATAAATTTAAAAACCTCACTCGCTCTCTCATATTTTTTTTTATTCTCTCTATAAAATTGCCGGATCTTTGTTATTTAATTTTAATATCTAATATCATAATAATAATAAAATAGTAGTTATCAGTATAAAAAAATCTGCTGTATATAGAATACGAACGAAGTAATTTCTAGTTAAAATGTATGTTAAGGTCAGTGCAAATTGTAGGTAATTTTGTAATTTGAGTATATTTAAGGCGATATCTATCAATACGTATATACATAAATAACACACAATGAGGTGGGCTAAGCTCACCTGACAGACAATGCACACTTTACTTAAGTGTATAATTAATTAAGTAAGGCACAGGTAGGTATTTATCTCTGCTGCAGCCTCCAAGCTTTAGTAGTTTTCAACATCAAGTTCCAATTGAAAGAAAGAAAGAAGTGTAAATTTGAATAGTTTAAACAATTCTTATTTTTATATAATAATATGTAACATTAAAGGGGGGAAAAATAGGAGATATAAATTAAGGTATATATATAATTGAATTGATTTATTATGATAATATGTTAATTGTATAAGTAATGAGTAATGACTAGACCAAATCTTGTTGTAACAACCAATGTTATACAGTACTATCAACTGCTTGGGTCAACCAAATTTATTATTTCTTCTTTTTTTAGAGTTTCTTTGGTAGAGTACAAACATTGTGCTGTAAAATTTTACTTACAGGTTGAGTCAATATGTATTATGTAAATTGTTTTATAGATATTATATATGTATATCTTCATTATCATTTTTTTGCTTTCTTGTTTGATTATTGTCATAATATTGAAAAATGATTTTTATTTTTGTTATTTTTGTTTGAAATGAAAAATAATTGCATTCTAATTTAATCCAAGCGATAAGGCAATTGCCTTGGTTGGACATGTATTATGAGTTAAAGTATAATAAATAAATAAAAAAAAATAAAAAATAAAAATCTATTTTGCCAATACCATGTATTCGTAAAAAAAACTTTTAACAATAATTCATGAATGTATTTCATTAAATATATAAACAAAAAAGAAATACTTACTAATAATATTTAAAGTTTTTTTTATTGCATACATGTAACTGAAAGTGTAAAGAAATTTAACTAAAAAATTAATTTCTATTGGTTTATGACTTATGACCATACAATGCAATCAGATGGAGATTTCAGTTGACGCAAAACTCTATCTAAATACATGTTATTTCCATATCCCAATGGAAATTTATTTTTTAGTAAAATGAACGTACAAATTTTAGAGTTAAATTAACAACATAAATGTTACATTTAAATATACAGCCATGTAATTACTCGAGTCATGTAAATGCCAGATATTTCCTTAAAACAAAAGACTTCAATTTTGCATGCTAGTGTCTGTACATGTGAGTAGACAGTTGTTAGACAGTCCCGTGTACTGTTGGTCAGCTAACATATGTTTGCTCCATTGTTCTGCTCCCTCACGTAATCTCGAGAGCAGCTTCCTGTAGCATGACCGCCACACAAAGTCAATCACGCGTGACCTCCACACCCGTACTTTGTTGTAAAAATATCAGATTTCTCGCTACATTTTGCAGTAAAACAATAATTATTAATGAACGGCATTGTTAGCTACCAGCAATAGCGGCGACGGCGGCAGCGCCGAGCCAAGCAGGTAATTAATTACATGTAAATCATGAATGTCACTTCTACTTCTTATATATATGAAAGATGATTTCCATGGCATGCCGTGAGGCGAGAGATGCAACAGATTATTTTTGTACTTCAATCAAAATTTAGATCAAATATAATTGATAGTTTCAACTGAGACTTGGAATTCAAATAGGTAGCTTGTTGTAAGGAAATTCCTATAGCTTTGGTAGAGAAAATACTGCTGGAGATCCATACATAGCTCCTAACTTAAATGTTTTTATTATATCAACAAAGTTTCTTTTTCATTAATCATTAATCAATAGGATTTTAAAAAAAATACGTTAAAAAATTAAGTTTTTTTTTTTTTTTTTTTTTAATTTTTTTTTTTAAGTGACTTTTTACATATTATAATTATTACTATTGTATTATTGCCGTTTCAAAATAATCTTAAGTATTCAAGGATCTGTGATGAGTAAATTTTGCAAGGGTAGAAAACATAAAAATGCACATTAACTGAACGTATGTCTTGTCCGGACTATGAAAAAAGTCTAGCATAATAAATAAAAAAAAAAATTCTAAAGGAATAAGAAAAAAATGCAAGAGTTAAATAATGCAAAAATTTATTTATGAATTTAAAAATTTTATTCCCATAAGACCCATCTATTAATTTCAATGTTTTTTCTCGTTGTTTTCTGTGTTTTTTTGGGGTTATTTTTAAATTTTAAAATATGAGTGACCTGCTAAGTGACCTCAAGAAATGTATTGCAAAGTAAAGAGACCTGCTTTAGTAGTACGCAAATTTTAAAATATAAGTGGCCTGCTAATTGACCTCAAAGTAAATAGACCTGCTTCAGTAGTACGCAAATTTTCTCCTGTGACGTAGCTGGCTGTTAACAAAATATTTGAAATATTTGAAACTCTTGTGTTGTTACAACACTGCAAGCAATTCCAAGACAAGAAACCCACTTTCAAACGTTATCAGTTACTATTCTTTTCTGACTTTTCAATATAAGGAATTTTCTAGCAATGTGGTCACCACAAAAATCTGCATATCTTCAAGTTTGAAAACTGACATTGGCATTCAGGCTTCAATGGGCAGCTGTTGTGTAATGGAATTTCAATATATATGAACAATAACTTAAGTTTTTTTACTTTAAACAATAGAAAATGATAAAATGTTTTTCCAATATAATTTTCATTATCAAAATATTGTAGGAAAAATTTCCTTGATTTTTTTTTTCTCTACCACGATCATTCAACTCTCTCTCTCTCTCTCTCTCTCTCTCTCTCTCTCTCTCTCTCTCTCTCTCTCTCTCTCTCTCTCTCTCTCTCTCTCTCGCAAAATTATTTTGTATTAAAATTACTTGAAAACTATAAATATTATTATTGATATTTCTTCGTATCATAATTATTTTAGCAATATGCAAAAGTGTTTCCTATCTCATTTAAAATTTTCAAACCAAGTTAAAGTAGTTCCCTTACAAGGAAAACCCACTTAAAAACAAAGCAAAACTAAGGTAATAGGATGTTTTATCCTATTTTTAACTATATTTAAAATAAATTTAAATATTCTTAAATGTATTTCTTATTGAAAAATAGTTATACGTTGCAACAATTAAAAACATTTCTTAGCAAATGGTCCATTCTTGCACTATTATGTATGATTGGTTAGCACTTATCACCAGTAAGTTCTATCACAATATAAGATATTGTACCCTCGGAGATGTATAGTAGCGATATACGTTGTGTCAGTGGCGGATTGAGCGCCGAGATTTCGATATTATCTCGAAGGGCCGCGGCTAAAGAGGGCCGTCGGGCCGTCTTCGCAGCAACCGGCAAAAAAAAAAAAAAAAAAAAAAAAAAAAGCAGGAGGGAAAGGAAGGAAATTTTTGAATCTTAATATAGTTTAGGTATTGATATAATTTTAATAAGATCTTATTGTGCGATGGCTGATCCTACAATATAAAGGTTGTAAATAAAAGTTTTAAATAGAAATAAATTAATCTTAACCCAATGTCTCATGACGGACTTTCAGAATTCTTGTCAGTTTTTTTTTATTTTTCTTCAAAAGATGATGCACTTTGACAAAGCAATATTCATACAAACAATTTGATATCACAGGTTACTAGTCATCTCAAAGAAATATATAATATTATATTACACACGAATATTTTCTATTCTAGCCCTGGGAGTTTTTTTTTTTTTTTTTTTTTTTTTTTTTTTTTGCTTTCTTAAGTAAATGATTGTAATTTTTACTTAAAATTAGCTAGCCACGCCCCCTTTTTCGTAAAATTTTCTCCTGCGGCGCTATTCTGGGGGGCTTTGCCCCCCAGACCCCCCAGCGGATGGGGGCCGTCTCTTTAGTTATCTCGAAGGGCCGTGGAGGCTCAGTCCGCCCCTGCGTTGTGTCACAAAGAAAAATGTGGATACACACAAAACACAGATCATAATTATAAAAGTTAAGTTTGAGTCACGGACATTTGACATCTGAATTGAGATGTTTGTCGTTCTATGGTTGTCATGCCAACCATTGATGAACATATCAATCTGGTCCACTTATCTCAGGTATGTGTGTATATATATCAACTTGACTTGTTGTCCTCACAAATACAACACAGAGGCTTTACTATTAGAAATAGTTTTATTAACCCAGGTAGTTCATCGCATACATGTGACAAAAAGCATTCGTCTTTTCAACTTAAAGCCCTTATCAACTTACTTTTTTATCATTTAGAATACTAGATTGATAATTACCATACCTTATTATCCATGAATTATACACCAACACGTTGATTTTGTATTTATTTTCATTTATTTTTATTTTAGCGGTTATTTCACGCATCTGACGTCACAATGTACCGATGGGGTCGTGATAGGGGTAAAGAACTTGAGGAAGGGAGCGGAGGCCAGAGCGTTGACTGTGATTGGCGGTGATACATTGTGACGTCAGATACGTAAAATAACCGTCAAAAAGAAAATAAATACAAAATCAACGTATTGGTGTCTAATTCATGGATAATAAGGTATGGTAATTATCAATCTAGTATTCTAAATGATAAAAAAGTAAGTTGAAAAGGGCTTTAAATTAAAATAATAAGGAAATTAAAATAATTGGTAAATACTTATAAATATATAAAATTCAATTAAAAAAAACACACAGAAGAACAATTAAATAAGCACTCTTACTAATGACAGTTCTTTTATATTACTGTTTCTATTATGAAGCTATAACTTAAAAATATTTTGATATTTAATGCTCTCGCTTACATTTTTTTTATTCCAATTCCAATATTGATAATGCTGATGTTTGAAACACACTACAAATTCAAATTTGCTATTAATATAACGATCAAGCATTGCCATTGATTTAATTACGTCTTTTATTTTGATTATTTTGTTTTCTATTATAATATATGCATTTTTCTTTCTTTCTTTCTTTCTTTTTTTTTCGGCAATGTATGTATTTTTATATTGTAAATAATTTTTGACTAGACCAACACTTGTAACAATCTGTGTCTCCGAACTGACTGGGTTAATAAAGAAATCTTATTATATAAATATCTTATGTAACCATACATGGAACCAATATTGATTTGCTTACTAAATATTTCATTTTGAAATTGATTACTTTCTTTTACTTTCGGCGTAGGAAAATGATAGTACACCGAAATCTTTAATCATCACTATCTTTCACATTATAAAACCCTGTTTCAGTTTCAGTTTTTTTTTTTACGTAATTGATTTGTTTTAATATGCTAATATAATAATCCTTTAATGAGTAATTGTGTGTATTGTTTTTTTACTGTTGTCCAATATTGGTTCAGTGATAGGGCCATTGTTTTGCCCTGACTGCACCATTTGCCTATTTTGCAATAAAGATTATATTTTATTTATTTATGAAGAAAATATTGCACTAAAACAGGACAATTCAAACGCCAGATAGACACACTTTTTTATACGTATTTTTATGCCAATAACATTTTATTTAACTTTAACATCCCATGATCGATAACGCCCATTGCATAAATAGTATTAAGCTGTGAATAACAATATATAGCTGTTTCTCTTTAATGAATACAAATGAGTGTACTTATGCAATGTAGATTATTTAAGTAATGAAAAAGCGCAGGGAAATTCAAACCGTGTAATTTTGATATCTTGCATCTGTATATACGTAGCTTGGTTGAGGAGTTCATATACCGCCAATTATAACTACATCACGAGTGAGTCAGAGCAAGTGAGCTCGCGAGAGGCGATTGTTTTAGATTGACCACGACTTAGGCCTTCTTTACGATTTGTTTTGACGTAACCTTTGCACGTCCCGTAATTTTCTCAACACTGCAATCACAAATTAAAAACATAAATATTATATATTTTTTTAATTGAAGATGCTATAAACCTAATATATATGAACATAATTTTTCAAAAAAAATATATATGCCTAAAAAAACTATGAGAGATGTTATGCAATAATTTAAAATATTTAAAAAAAATAAAAAGGAATTATTTAAAGAAATAATAAATGACATCCACATAAAAAAAATCACTTAAAAGTTACATAGCAAGCGAGGTATCCCGTCTTTGTGTTTTTGTTGCGAGGAGCAGATATGTGTGGCCTCGGGCACATGAGAGAAGAAGAAGTGCCCGTTACCTCTCTCTCTCTCTCTCTCTCTCTCGTAGATCGATACATTTATTCAGTTAGGCTGATGTGTCTTGAAGCTGGTCCAATGCCTGGCATTCAGCCGACGTACACACAATATGAGAGAGAGAGAGAGAGAGAGAGAGAGAGAGAGAGAGAGAGAGAGAGAGAGACAGAGAGACAGAGAGAGAGATCACTTCAAACATTGAGCCGTGTGTTCAAATCAATCAAAACGTTTCAGACACACAATGAAAAATGTCCAGGATTCAATTTCAATGATAATTTTTTATTTAACATTTTAATGTCTCAACGTAACAATATTTTACACTCATTTTTTATATATTTTTTTAATCAGTAGAAAGTTTTTTAATGTATACAACTTTTTTTTTATATCAATATACGTACTCTTTTTTGAAGTACAAAATTTAAAATTATTTCTGTCGTTGTGTAAAATATTTTCTAAAGAAAACATTATTAACTTTATTTTCAGATAACTATGAACGCAATAACTATACGTATGTAATTATATAATGCATGTCTGAACTGTGTTGAATACAGCAAAGTTAACTCTCACCGCTAGAGAAATAAAACTTCATCACAAACTTCCTATATTTTTTCAATGTAATAGTTTAACTCATAAAACGTACATACAACAACATAATAGTAGTTTGCTGTACAAGCTAAATAATTATGTTATAGTTTTTTTTTTTTTTTTTTTTTTAATTTCTGAATGACCAAATGATGTAACCTGTAGAGGTAATGCAAAAAACAATTCTTATTTTCTCTCTCTCTCTCTCTCTCTCTCTCTCTCTCTCTCTCTCTCTCTCTCTCTCCGATATACTTTTGATTGAATTCTAATAAGTCATTAAAGAAAGGAGTATCTTTAACATTTGAGTCCATTTACTATTTTTATATATAGTTTTAGTACAGTTTTTATAGTTTCACTCTACCTAAACCCAAATCAGTAATATAAAATTACTGCATGGAAAATATAAATTACGTAATTTATGCTGCAGTTATGACATTATAGCATAAATTTCACTAAATAAGATCAACATAAATAGTTATATACAAATAGAAATATATTATTATTATAATATATTTATTTATAATAAATAATTTATGTGTTTATATTATATACAAACACAAATAGTGATGATGTATAAGACATATAACATTTATGATATCATGACATAGTAATTATGCAATATAGCACAAATTATGCTATATTGAACAAATTGTGTTGAAAATGAGCTAGCACAAGTATTAAGTATTTAGTTTTTGTCCATGTAAAAAAAAGAAGAAAAAGGTCTACTGGTTGCTCTACTGAAGACAAACTATTTAAACGTAAAAGTGCAGCTTAGCGTACTTAACAAGTACATAACATGTACTTAGCCAATACATTACTTGAACTTGTACCGTACACATCAACTCCACGTATGATTGATTGATCTCTGACTTCTTGTGAGTTCTCAAATCACGTGGTACCCCTAGCCCTAATGTAAGTAGATGACTTGTGTAATCCAAAGAGGATTCCCGCTGAAAAGTACTGGTCAGCTAGAGACTTGAATTGTGGGTCAAAATTACATTGATCAATCGGGTGACAATATATAACTTAAAGGATCAAATAAATAAAAAAAGGAACAGAAAATTGAATAACGATATTCTCTTTTGGTATACCTAAGTCGTCTACTTATCTTAGGTACCTCTTGGTGCCACGTGGTGTTCGTAATAACTGCAGCATTGCAGTAGTGAGCACATCATACATAATCATCATGTTTATTGTCAATAATTATGACGTCATGCGATAACAATAGCTTTTTAGTTAAGGTGGAAAATCAGCTACTGCGGGCTTTGACTAAAAAGTTGTAATGAATGAAAAATCTGAAATGTTGCGCAATGATACATTACGATAAGGTATCTTCAAAAATGTAACAAATTTGGGGGACCACCGTGTTATGATTCTTTTTTTGAAGTTTTAGTCCCATAAGAGTCCATTCTAATTTCAATAAATATTTTCTCCCTTATCTAATGGTCACGGGTTCTAAAAATTTTATCATAGGTAGCTGTTACTGTTAACTTTCAAATAACATCATAAAGTTTGAGAGATCAGTTTTCTTTTTTAGAATTTGAGATACAAGCCGTCTGAATATATATACAACACTTAACATGCAAAGTAATTAACGATATGATAACTAAGTTTTTATATTTCATAACATTTTATGTAATATTCACAGTTTTAGTTACTTTTAAAATACACGTAGTTCATATTTCGTAATTTGTTATTTATTATTTACGTTACTTTCATCAGTTCTGTTGATTGCAATTAATGTGTCATTCATTCTTGTGCCAAATGTTGTGAATAGCTTCAATACTTTTTTACATTGGAAATATGAAATGAAAAAATTGGTATTATTCCATTTTACTTTCTTTCTTCCTTTTTTTTTTAACACACGGACAAAAATACCTAATAATTGTGCTATAGCTCGCATTTTCAGCACAATTTGTTTAATACAACATAATTTATTCTATATTGCATAATAACTATACATTATATATAACACAAATATTATGTTGTACAGTATAATTATTTATGTTGTTCTAATTTAGCATTATTTATGCTAAAAAGACATAAATGCAGCGTAAATTACGTAATTTATTTTTTCCGTGCAGAAATATTTGAATTTTAATTTAAACTTAAACAATCGTCGTTATTTTATATCACGACTCGACATTGTCCAAATCTATATAACAATCAATACATTTATAAGCTACAATCAATCTTGAACTTAGATGCAATCGACAAAACACAAGACTGAATATATTTATAAGTTCCCAGAGATCAAATGTTAATAAATTACTTTGCAAAGTAAAATATTGCTAATACGTAATCTTGATATCAGCACAAATTTTATTTTCTCGCCGTGTTTGGTTAAAAAGGCGGAGACTTGAATGTCTCGCTTCACCGGTGGTTTATGGCATAAACTTAGCCTCTGGCACAATCTGCGGATTATCGCGTAGACACGTGTGCGCCAGCGAGTGGTTATTGTTTCTCGATATTGGGTCAATGTATTTGGCTGCAAATATTATTGGCGATGTTATCTCAGCGGGTATATACGCGGCATAATATTTCTATAATCATTGTGAGATCAGACCTCGCTTGCTCTCTAGCTCGGGGATCTTCACGCAGATTAACGTGCACGTGGACCACGCCCCCCTTGTCTAGATATCTCAGGTGACATGGGTGCGTGCGAATACCTGCAAATTATTTGCACGCAATAAAATCTCACAGTTTTAATTAACTTTCTGCAGGATATTTCACTCAATAAGTGAAGGTATACCACTAACATACTAACATACGGTTGTGATATAGTATAAATATTTTATCATTCAAACTGAGTGCGTGTTTTTCTCAAAAGAAGTTTTGCAAAATTAGAGCGAGTTTCTGAATGGTAAAATATATTATCACAATCTTGTGTACAGAAGGGTATAAAGACAATTAATATCGTTAAATTGATTTAAAAAACGTGAATGTGATTTGATATTAGTGCCAACCCCTCTGCACGTACCGAAATGAGATGAACAACTTGCAATTTTAGTTTTGCATGTTGCATTTCAATCTATAGTTATGCAAATTTTTTATTTCCTTGCGGTACATCGCTTTGAAAAGTATATTATTTTTGCGATCTTAATTCAAACATATTTTTAACAGCCTAAATGTGGATATATTAGCTTTTTTCGTAGTTTGTATTATTTGTTTGGTTTATAAAAACAAATAATCTGTGAGCTAGTATACGTTGTTGATATTTTGACATGAAGGACCAGGCGAACACGTCGTGATCTGCAGTGAGGAGGAGACCTGCAGCGACGTGCGGGAAATCATAAGCAAACGTCAGCAAGAACATATAGGATAGGCTTTATGTATACAGAAATTGTTATTTAAACAAATGTCTCTCTCTCTCTCTCTCTCTCTTTGCCACTAGATTAGATACCTGCAGGGACGGGGAGGCAATTAAATAAACGTCAGAAAGACCTGGCATTAAACACAGAAATTATTTAGGTGAATAATTCACCTCTCTCTCTCTCTCTCTCTCTCTCTCTCTCTCTCTCTCTCTCTCTCTCTCTCTCTCTCTCTCTCTCTCAGACTTAACCTTTTCTCACCCCTATTGAGAAATGCTATATGTTTGTATAATATAATTTCTCTGTTAACCCAATAGATTACTATACTTGCATTACAAGACTTTACTACACTTCCAAAGAAGCGGTCAATTTAAAATGAGAAATGCCCCCCCCCCCCCCCCCCAAAAAATCGGTGTGGTAAATTTTAATCACGTTTTTGTGCGTCTCTCAGAAGACCAAAAATCTTTTTCTTTCGTCAAAAACCTTTTCTTACTGTCACTCAATGCTCAAAATAGCTCTTAAAAAAACGCGTAAATTCAAGGGCGTTTTTTGGTCAATTTTTCATATTTTTACATTAATTAGTTTTATTTTTCTGAGTTTTTTTTTTTTCGAATTGTCATTAAATTATCTGATACCTACTGTATTGTATAATGGAACTGAAGAGGCTATATACATTTTTTTTCCATATTTCAAATCAATAAAAACGTTTTTCTTAAAGCCATAGACCACATAAAAAAACATGTGCTTTTTAATGAATAGACATGAAATAGGATCTTCAAAACTGATGACAATTTTTACCAGAATGTTAATGTAGCCTCACGAGAAAGCGTGAAAATACTGTAAAGTATGCCATTTGCGTGAAATTTCATGTTTATGACGTCAGAAACATGCAAAAATTAGTATGAAAATGTTGTACGGGTTGCATAAATCGAAATTTCTGATCACTGCTACGGAGCTACTGTTGGGTTATGAGACAAACTGAAGTTATTTATGTAAATCCCATCAAGTGTTTTGTGTATAAATGCTTATATTTTTCTCTGGTCTATTTCTTTAATATTGTTTATGACCAGTAACTCTTATTGACCACGTGTAACTGAGGGCAAAGTACAGACTTGATCTCAAAAATTGATGTAGAAAATGTCGATGACTGATGCTGTCTCATAGCGGAGATATATAAATATTGTGAGCTACATTTAGCCCGGTACATAAAGATCATAACGAGATAACTCCCCACAGCATCCATGCTGAGCTTTGGACCACACGAGATGTTAGAGTATTGTAAATCATCGTCATCAATAATTAATAACAAAAAAAAATATATATATATATCAGCAACTCGTATCTCGCGCTGTGAGGAGCATTAATTTGCCGTCAAATTAATTTATTCTGAATGTTATCAGAACGCAATGTTCAAATATCAGTTGTTACGAGGAGATGTGATGTTGGTTTGTGATAACAGTTTAGGCCTCAAGCTCTCTGTACTGACTTTCACCTCCCCCGCTGAGGAGTGGGTGATTACCATACAAAATATAACACATAACATTTACATCACAAACTTTTTTCTTCTTACAAAACCCCGCAAATAATAAAAAAAAAAATACACCTTTGTTCTAATAAGAACATATTTTTTGTTCCTCTTAATAAAATGACGTTAATGAAAAGTGTTTTGTTTCCATGACCTGACAAAAATGTGCTGCGTTGCTTCGTAATGAGATTCGTCATTAAATATTTGATTTGATTTTTATTGCTGTTTTTTTTTTTATTTAGTTATTTGCTCTCGTTATGACTTGTGTTTATTTCTAGATCAAACATTGTTGTTGAAATACAGTTTTCAAATTGAGCGACTAATGTCATCTCATATATGAGATAACTTGCAGTTTAGCGAGAGGAGAATTATTGCAAGGGGTCACTGACATGTACCACGGGGGGTGGGGGGGGGGGGGCATTGCTTTATCTCTGGGCATCACAGTTAATATTTTTTGTCGTATTTTTTCTTTCTGTAATTGTGCTACACAATTAACTAATATAATACCGTAATATTGGATACAACAACATATAGATTGGTCCTTCTATATCGATATATTTGCACGCATGAGCCGGTATGTACACTATAACAGCTAGGGAAACCCTCCTCCATTTATCCATGCACTCATGTCCTGTTTTACACTTTTTTTTTTTTTTTTTTTTTTTTGCCTTCCCAAAATTAATTGTATTAAATTGATAGGCAGATGAGTTGCACGTCACAAATGAAAGATTGCAGTCTGCACAGAGGGTGGATGCCCAGGGCACGAGTGCAGACCTTGTACTTATTGTCAGTACGTCGACCACCTTGAGCCAATGTAGAGCACTGCGCGGCTGTGCATTATCAAGTCGCGGTGTGGGAGTAACTATATGCAGGTGATCGAGTACCATTTACACTGCGCGGCTGTGCATTATCAAGTCGCGGTGTGGGAGTAACTATATGCAGGTGATCAAGTACCATTTACACTGTGCGGCTGTGCATTATCAAGTCGCGGTGTGGGAGTAACTATATGCAGGTGATCAAGTATACCATTTACATCGTTTTTTATTTACACATTATTTAAGTAAAATTTTGACGTAAATTTGTCATCCACATCGACGATCGCGTCAACGGATATTGACGGAAAATGACAGTTACGTCAATTAGTATTCATTTGTATAAGAAAGCGCACTCGTACCATGGAACACTGACGGATACCGATAGACCAATTTGAACTAATATAAACATTGACTATTTCAAATGTACCGTATAATTGACGTGTAGAGCGATGGATGGAATTAATGTAATACAAACAAACTCAATTCAAATTCAAATTTTCTTTATTTCCACTCTCCTTACAATCAAATATGCATTACTGGATTACAATTGTTGAAAGTGACACATGGAATTGTCGACTTGCATGCTAATATATAATATATACATACAGCATAATATGAAGCTAGAAATTATATTTAATATAATATTATTTATTCACATAATTATTCAATATTTTTATAATCAAAGTACTCATTTAAACTTTAAACTATAAAGCGAGTGAAGTAAACAAATGCGATACCGTTCACATGCATCACGGTCTGTATCCGTCGTTTTGAAGGACAGCGACGGGAGTTTCCAGCTCTCCCCGTCCTTCATCGTTATAGTATATATTATATCATAAGTTCCCATGTAAAAGTAAGTTTCCAAAAAAAATTAATTAAGTTTCTAAAGTTTTCAAAATTAACGTTAATTTTGAAATTCACGCTTTAAAATTTGCAGAAGACGAACGCAAAAATGACGAAAGGGTCTTCTAGGGGGGCGTGGTAGGCACTTTTTAGAGGGGAATTAATCACTGAAATGTAATTAATAATGGTATCACAGTATATCATACAGTAGTCCATCTCCTATAGCGGGAATGTCAGATCGAATGCGCGCCATAATTCCGACTGGGTGAAGTTGTCAGAACTACACGTAACATTACTTCAAATTACGGCTTCTAGTTCTGCCACCTTCACCCAGTCGGAATTATGGCGCGCATTCGATCTGACATTCCCGCTATAGGAGATGGACTACTGTACCATCTACTGTGTAATGGTATATATTGACTTCAATAGAATCTACTATTTATACTCTTTCTAAAAATGTGCTCAAAACAGGGTCTTAACTTTATGGAAACTCTCTCATTGTTTACATTGCTTTAACTTAAATGTTTATACTTTTTATTTCCTTTTTATTTTATTTATTTATTATTGTTGTTTTTTTGTCAAAATAAAATGATAAGAACGAGACAATGATTTGGAACAATTTCTCTTGCATCATCAGTAATAATTATAATAAAGTTGTTAAATCTAAAAATAAAAGTTATTGTAATTGATACAAGAGGTCTGCGTGAAAATTGAGATTAGAAGTAATAGATTTTCATTTGAAGTAATAAATATGCGGCGAAAAGAAAAAAAAATAGTAAGCAGCAGTTTAGATTTCTAACACAAACAAATATATGTACTTGAAAGTAAATAAATTATAATGAGACTCGCAGAGAGAGAGAGGACAGAGAGAGAGAGAGAGAGAGAGAGAGAGAGAGAGAGAGAGAGAGAGAGAGAGAGAGAGAGTTATAGAGAGAATGGAGATGTACTTGCGAAATCGAAAATATTTTATTTCAAATTTTATAAGCAGCAGCAGTAACAAAAAAAAAAGTCCAGAAAGTGAGTGTGAAACACCTGTTTCCATTCGCAATAAATATTTGCAAGATTTAGATAAACTAAAATAAATTTTGACATAATTATTAACAAGATTTGTAAAGATTAAAATAAAGAATTTAAATTTAAAAATATAAAACCAGATTCCTAAATATATATGAAATAAAATAATAATAATAATATAAAGAAGCGTTTTAAATTTTACACTTGACAGCGTGTTTTATCAGATTTAAGTTTCAGTTTTGCGATGAATTATTGCAGAAGAAAAAGTGCACAATTTATTGCTTATAGTAAGCCAGCGAGCGAGAAATAAAACTAGCTAACAACCTCATGTATTATGTACACAACACACTCTAGGGCCAGTACAAATTGCCTCACTGCTCTAGCATACTCGGAGGAGATTTTTATTTTAACTTTTTTATGTTTGACACTTTTTATGAGTTCTTCTGTTTTTCTGCTTCTGCTTTTTCTTTTAACCTCTCTCTCTCTCTCTCTCTCTCTCTCTCTCTCTCTCTCTCTCTCTCTCTCTCTCTCTCTCTCTCTCTCTCTCTCTCTCTCTCTCTCTCTCTCTCTCTCTCTCTCTCTCTCTCTCTCTCTCTCACACACACACACACACACACTTTCTCCCACTCCTTATTTTCTTTCAATTTAAAATACTAAATTACGTTACATTAAATCATAAAATATTATAACGGAAATTTAGGACTGCATCAAAATTACACGAAAAAATACAAGATAAAAAAAACTGAAATAAATTGTAGATGCTACACGGAGAAAATTTAAATACGTATTAATTATACTTGACCATTTTCTGCAACATTTATTCACTACAGAGCATAATTCATGTGTTGCTGCTTGATAACTATGTTATTTTTCATAAGTATTATATTATCTTTGTAAACAGCATAGTTATTTATGCTGTTTCAATTTAGCAACATTAATGCTATATGTAATTATATAAATAAAGCATAAATTATATAATAATTTCATAGCTACAAAATAGTTATTCTACTTCTACAGCAAAACTTTTATTTCAGTGAAATAATCTTCTTTATTAAAAAACAGACATTAAAAAAAATGAAACGGTTAAAGGCATAGACCACATAGAACAAGATGTGCCTTTTAATGAATAAACACGAAATGGGATCTTCAAAACTGATAACAACTTTTACCAGAATGTTAATGTAGCCCCACGAGAGAGCAAGAAAATACTGTAAAGTATGCAATTTGCGTGACTATTCATGTTTATGACGTCAGAAACATGCAAAAATAAGTATGAAAATGTTGTGCGGGTTGCATAAATCGAAAATTCTGATCACTGCTACGGGGCTACTGTTGTGTTTATGAGACAAACTAAAGTTATTTATGTAAATCCCATCAAGTGTTTTGTGATATAAATGCTAATGTTTTTCTCTGGTCTATTCCTTTAAGTTATATCAGTAACTGCGCTTTTGCTCTTTTGTATATCATGAGTTTAGAGTAAAACTTTATGCATAACATGATAAATAATTCAGTCTATATTTTTTCCCGTGTAGCTATTTTATATTATACATTAGTTCATATGATTATGATAAATAAGTAGTGATTATTGATGTGTCACTTTAACGTGGAGAAGCAGTGACTACGTGATACATGTGACGTTTAAATTAATATGTTGCGCCTAGTGGGCAAATTAATTTTGTGATTCAAAATAATATATTTGAATTTTATATATTTTTTTATATAAATTATTAAATGTCAAATACTGAGAAATTAATCTGTAAAAAGTTGAGTTATCACAAGGAGAGTCGATAATCCATCATATTGACACGAAACTATAGAGAGCCATTTGCCGTGGTGCTAATTTTTATAGACGCAATAATGTCAATGTTTTTAATTTTTAGACAAAATGATAAAATTCATCAATTAGTAACTCAATTTTGTATAAATTAAAATTTGTTTTCGTCAAACGTCTTTTAGTCTTAAAACATCAAAAATTTTTAAAAATATCATCAGCCTCTGAAATGATTGCAATTAAATGTACATATTAATTGAAATTAAATTATAATAACTGAACATTTATTATGGTATACGAAATATTAACTATCATTTTCTTTATAAAGGGATATATTTGTATATAGGAATAAATAATAATAACATTAATAATAATAAAAAATGAAAGCATTCTTAAACATATTTTAAATTTTAATTCAGGGCGTTTTTCTACTCTATTTGATTTTCTGCATTATGCGCATGTCAATTTTATATTTTTCCATAAGAAAAGCATCTTTGATACACACACATGCAAAGAATAAATAATATAATTTATGCTATTGTAGCATAAATTCTTCTAAAGTGTAATTACATAAATAATTATACTGTATATACAACGTAATTTTTATGTTATAAAGTATAATATAGCATAAATTATGTTGTTATGGGAATAAAATATGTTGCTGAAATTCAGCTAACATATTA
This sequence comes from Ecdyonurus torrentis, assembly GCA_949318235.1. Taxonomy (NCBI): domain Eukaryota; kingdom Metazoa; phylum Arthropoda; class Insecta; order Ephemeroptera; family Heptageniidae; genus Ecdyonurus; species Ecdyonurus torrentis. The sequence continues at coordinate 616,525 of OX439130.1, forward strand.
CGTATTATATTCTTAACCAAACTCTCTGTGAATTCATGTTCATAAGATTTTCATAACTAAAATTTGTCCTAAACTGTTTATGATATATATAAAAACTATAAGACATAATATGAAATGTTGGTAATTTCGTAGCAAAATGAGTGGTCAATTTAAGTTAATGTTTTTACTTTGCCTCGGAGTATAGAAATTGAGATTTCGTAATTGTTTGATCACGTGACTCGACCAGTGTCCAGTACGTGTGACGTCACAGTGTCCGCCGCGGGTCCTATATACATCAGAGAGAAAGAGAGAGAGAGAGAGTAGTTGCTATGTTTCCTAGTTCACACACCTTGATCCTGCGTGCGTGCTAAATACAATAACATCAACAAACTGTAGCAGTTGTAGCACTATCATCATTTGCATTTTCTAACAAACAAATCAACAACAACAACAATATTATGACTTCTCATAAACATTCTCATTTGAATTTATTGTTGTAGAATGCGGAACTTTTATTTAAAGATAACTTTTTTTGTTTTAACTAAAATTCTGACTTTTTAATTTATATTTTTTAATTATTTCTTTTTTTGCCACTAGGGATACAAATAGAACAGTACTAAGAATTTATTCATTAAAATGTTTCACCCTTCAGTTAAAAAAATCAGAAAACAAATTAGCAATATTATTTATTTATTTATAATGTATAGATGCAACAAGGAAACGCTAAAAAATTAAAAAATTAAATAAAAAAACCCTGAATGATAAATCATGAAATAGGACTATTATAAATATAAATACACATATTTTGTGCCTTCACCCTTCAGTACTCTCACAAATTGGGGAGACAACTTGTAAAGTTGGCAACCCGCGCTGCAATTTATGTTTTAGACACGGAATTGGTGATGTCATGAATTCCTAAAGTTGTCTACTTTACAGTTTTTTTAACCCCAGGCTACAGAAGGGACATAATATGTATGAGGCTCTCATCTCAGCAATTTTAAGTTTTTGATTCTATTTGTTGAAGTCAGTATAACTTTAAATAATTTTAATTGACTTTATTTTAATCTTTATTAGTTGACGATGGAAATTTTGTTATTGTGAAAAACTTTGGTTTAGACGTCTTAAACCAAATACTTCTCCAAATAGAAGCTTAAAGGTATAGACAACATGAAAACATTAACATTTACCTCACAAAACACATGATGGGACTTACATAATTAACTTTAGTTTGTCTCAAAACCCAAGTGATAGCTCCGTAGCAGTGATCAGAAAATTTCAATTTATGTAACCATCACAACATTTTCGTACTAGTCTTTGCCTAATTCTGACGTCATAAACAGAAATATTCACGTAAATTGCATACCTTACAGTTTTTCACGCTCTCTTGTGGGGCCACATTTATATACAGTGTGGTAAAAAATATCATCAGTTTTGTAGATCCCATTTTGTGTTTAATGATTAAATAAAAGAACTTGTTGTTTCATATTTTCTATGCCTTTAATTGTGTATAAGTTAACATGAACGATGAAATAAATTTAAACGATGATTCTCTGAAAGAACGTGCGGACATTTACTCAATAAATCATCTCAATTGAACAAAAATTTAATTTTAATCAACGAAAATTTAATAACTAAAAAAAAAAAAAAAAAAAGTTGATGAATGATTCGATCAATTCTCAGCAAGTGATTTTTAACTATGAATGAAAACAATTTTTAAATGTCTACAATAAATAGTAATTTAAATGAGAAAGCCATAGAAATAATGTTGTGATT